>BJBW01003872.1:264776-428160 GCA_004320125.1 Scolopax mira
ACTTGAGCCCAGTTCTCCAGCCTGTCCAGGTCCCTCTGGATGACATCCTGTCCCTCAGGTGAATCGACAACACCACACAGCTTGGTGTCATCTGCAAACTTGCTGATGTTGCTCTCAATCCCTCTGTCTATGTCAATTGATAAAAATGTTAAATAGTACTGGTCTCAGCACAGACCCTTGAAGGACACCACTTGTCACTGCTCTCCATCTGGGCTTAAAGCCATTGAGTACAACCCTCTGGATGCAGCCATCTAGCATCTAGAATAGTAAGAAGTGGACCAGTACAAAAGAACTCAAACCCTAGAAACCAGAAATAATGTTACAAGATAACGGTGGCCAGGTAGACAGCGAATAAGAAAAAGAACAAGAAAGAGACCAAGCCATTTTCTCTCTATGCTCCTCAGAGATTGCTCTTCAGAAAAAGGAGAGAAGGTAGGCATATGAATGAGCTGAATACACACCTGAGATTTTCCTCCATTTTGTAAACAACTTGCTGAGAAACTCTGGTCTGAGGCTCCCAGCTGTTGCAATAGTCTGCCGTAGTGGCAGACTGGCAGAAACAGGCTGAATTCTGCTCTCTGCTCCTGGCATGACCAGAATGTCTGATTGTAAGAAATTATGTCAGTCTGCTGGCATGTCATCATGCTGATGGCAGAACAATAGCCCCCTCACCTTCTTGTCAAAAAACCACAGCCCTCCCATAATTCCTTTTCTTTATATCTTACTGAAACTTGGAACGGACACTCCTGGAGCATCGCTTGGGCATTAGCTTTTGTTCACAATAGTAATAATATTTTGGATCGAGGTTCTGAGGTTGAGGATGTTTGCTGAAAAACTTCATCTCTGAACTTCTAGGTAATGTATTTATTTGTGTTAAATGGTTATTTCTGTAAAAGGCAGCTTTTGTCATCATGGAGATATTTGACATATTCTAGGACTCACTGGACTCCATATGTCTCTTTGTCACCTGTTCTAATTGAAAACAAGTCTATTTTAGAACTTAAGATCAAGAATTTCTGTTCAAGATCAAGAATTGTAGAGGATCCATGGCATATTATTTTGGTTACTGGCTAATCATCTGTCACTCTAAACCCTTGTGAAAATAAAAAACCTGACTGCTTGTGATCGAATGGCATTTATTGACACTAATTAATTATTTTTAACACCTAAAGATGTGAAATATTAAGTTGTCTTTGAAAGCAAAATTAAAACTTTTAAAATCACAATAGGTCTTGTAAAAAAGATGGTAGGAATTGAGGTAAGATTACCAGTACTAATACTGGAAGGAAGATGATATTCTCAAATACCTTAAGGGAACAGATAGAGATACCCCAAGTCCACGTTGAATGGAGATTTGAGCAATCTGGTCTAGTGGGAAGTGTCCCTCCACATGGCAGGGGATTGGAACTAGAGGATCTTTAAGATCCCTTCCAACCCAAACCATTCTATGATTCTATGTTATTTGTAACTTCTTTCTACAGCCATCCTACTGTAAGCATCCTTTGCAATCCTGCTGGCAAGAATCATGTCTGTCTTGAAATCATTTCACACTTTGTCCTGCTGTTTAGCCATATCAACATCCTGCAAAATTGAAGGCAGCTGAGAGGTTATTTCAATGTTTCATCTTTCGCTTGGCCCAAATCTAGCCAAATGAGTCCTCATAGGCCATTAAAACTTCCTAGTGTGTTTTTGATTGATATGAAGTGGGAAAAAAGGTATACTCATGAAGAATATTAATAGGTTGTGAATTTTTCAGGATGTCTTCTTCATTATGTGTATATTCCTTGATCTGATTTATCAGGTGTTGGCAAAGAATATGTACAACTGGATAGCTATATAATGAAAAACATAACTTTTTTTCTTATTGGAAAATAAATGGAAATATGAATGTTCTTCAGGTTTTTTTTTTCAAAAAGTCAAGAAGAATAAGACATAACTAGAGGGAATTTCCTTTAAGGTCACATTCAAAACAACTTGAGAGGCTCATTTTCAGGAAACCACGTCACTTTCAGTTTCATCTCACACAAAAATCTGAAACTAAATCGAAGGTCCATTTGCATCACTATCTCAACCTGGCAACTCACCGCTTACTGCTGAATGTCTTAGAATTCATCCCTTTTATCTGTTCCCATTTGCAGTCCTTTGAACCCGAGTGCCAAGACCATATGTTGGGATCTTACTGCCCAAAGGGAGCTGTGGATCTCTGTCAGAGGGCTGCAGCACCTACAGCAGAACAAGAAACAATCAGTCTTTAATTGAGCTGCTTTATGCTGGATGAGTTTCCAGAGCAAAGCTGTGCAATGGAGCAGAGAGAGGCAAGGTGTGTAGCACTGTTCTCTGTCTTAGGTTCTTTTAAGAAAAGGTTTTTTTTGTGAGGCTTTTCCTTTTTTAAAAGATTTGAATTTGTGTATATGGGGCCCAACAGTCTTTGGCACTTGCAAGGAGGACAAATACCTCTAGCTTCAAATGGCTAAAGTATATACCTTAGGGAAGGGAGAATTTGCAATAGCAAACGTTTTAATAGCAACTGAAAAATATGTATGTGACTACAGTATGAAAGTACTGTAAGCATGAACAAATAACAGTCATACACTTTCAAGAAATCATACACAGCAAGGAAATATGTAATTAGTACACTGTTAAACAAAGTATTAAGGAAGTAATATATAAACAGATATTTAAAATTACAGCAGCATGTACAGCTGTGACACGGGGATCTGCTTCTGATTTAGCCCCTGAATTTTTTACTTTAACTACGTAACTTAAAACCTCAAAGTCTTCAGTTACAATGTAGTGTCCCTGACTAACTGAAAGGCTTACATGCACATTATCAACCCTGCTCATGCTTGTGGAAGGATTTGTGTGCATTAATAGAAATATGATTTGTGTGCTATTTGCATTATATCATACATACCTTTTCTTTTTCTCTGAAATTAATCTCGCTATCACAAAAACACCAATGTGTCCCAGTTTCTTCAGGATGACTTCTGCCAGAGTTTTGCCACATCTGTCTCTGTCAATGGCATTTTTCAGCTCTGTGCACACAGAAAGCTGTGCTTCCAGCCTTATTTAAGTGCAGAAGTTATTAGAGCATTCCTTATCATATAAAATAAGTCATTTGAAAAGAGCTCTTTGTTTCAGAAGTGCTGCTGGAAAAGTCCAGTGCTCTCTTAGTACATTTTGTAATGTTGGGTACAACATAGTTTCCTATGAAGCCTTCCTTTTGATGGCTTTTAGCTATGGCTTTCCATTCTTATTTGCCCTAGGTTTAGGGCAAGCCTCATTTAGCAGGTTGTTTCTTAACACATAAACTGTACTGATGGGACAACTTCCATGGAATATGATCCTCTTGTACTGAATATAGTAGAAGGCAGAAGCTGAGTCATTGACATAAAATTTAGGAATTCTGTATTAATTGTACCAGACAGGTAGTTATTACCTGTCTTACCTGTATTACCTCTGTAGGAGTCATCTTTATGAAGGCTGAATAATTACTTCCTCTAGCTGCTGCTTTCTTATTTTGCAGTTAATATTTTTTCATCCTCATTCCCTCTTTTGTAATATAAAAAGTCTCTTTTCTTATTATATATTTTGTCATTAGAGGCTAGTTGGTAATTTTTGGATATATTTTAGATGATGGTTTCTTTCATGTTCCATTTCAAAGCTTCCTAATCGACACGGGTTTTCATTTCTATCTGTGCAACCTTAATTTTTTTTGGATACACTGTTTATCACCGAGGCCATAACAGCCATCACTGTGGCTTTGAAAAGGTCATAACATTTAACATTTATTTTAATATGATCAGAGTTGTGTTTTGTCAAAAATACTTTAAAAATACTAAATATCTGTCTACCTATATGTATATGAAAATGACAAATATTATTCAGGATGTGCTCTAATGACATCTGATCTCGTGTTTCAATACAATGATTGTCTTCAAAAGAAACCTATAGCCCAAGGGACATGTTATATCTTACAGTAAATTGTGATTATGTACAGTGCATAAAATCTAACATGTAAAATGTTTGTAGAATTATCCACCTAATCCAAGTCAAATATATTAAAATATTAATCTTCCATTGCAAAGACATTATTGATCTACATCCTGATTTTCCAAGCATTCCTCACAGTGACAGTTGGAACAATGAATTTCCATATTCCTGGTAATTCATCTTTAGTCTAGACTCCTTCTCTTGGAAGTTCATTGCATATCTTGTCTCATACCCCAGATGAGAAGAACTGTGTGAGAATACCATAATGTATATCCCAGGCTGCAAACTGATGAGCATGCTGGGAGGTGATGACTATGATATTGATGTATATGAGGCCTAGGAGACTGACACAATTGGTTCACCTGGAAACAGACTTATTTCTCATGATGTTTTGAAACTACGTGGCTATATTTAAAGTATTTTGGGCATTTGTTTTTGTATAATGGTGGTTAATGGAGAGGGCATACCCCACTGGACATAGACAAATTTAAGCTCTTAGGGCTAGTCATTATTTGCTCCATTTGGTATACACCTTTTGTTTATTACAATTATTTCTTAATTTCAAATTAGACTAGAGTTATGATCCATGGGAAAACCACTCAACCCAATTTTTTTGCTGTGTCTCCTGTCATTGTGGGAGAAGAAGCAACATGAAGCTATTTTTACAGCATGCTGCAAAGCATTTCTCCCTTTGGAAGTCTTTCCATCATAACAGAACATTCATCAACAAGCCACAAAATGTTAATCCCTGAGAAGTTTGGCTTTGAAAGTGTGGAAATATCAGAGCCTTCAGTAGGTCCACTGGGGATTACACCATCACTTTTGGATCTCTGGGGAAATTACTTCCATGATATGTGGATGGGATGTTGATTTAAAAATAAATAAATAAAAATAAAAATAAAAAAGAAACAAGGCAATGTTTCTTTGTTGAGAGGCAATATCTCTTACTAAATCAGATTACTCTCTAGATCAGAAAGACCTCTTCATCTGTCTTTTTACTTGCTTGTTATCAATTTGCCCAATAAAAATATATTTTCTCTCTGCAAATCCTGTCTCATTACTTTAATATGTACAATTAATTTAATAAGTACAAAATCATCACATAGTTGGAACAGTGCTTTTCTTCTGTGTTTCCAGTACTGCTAAAATTTCTTTGTAACCCTGAAGAATGAGATAGTTTTCTTATCAGAGAGAAGCAGTTTATACTCCTATGGACCTCTCCTGGCTACCATGTCTCAGTGCAGAACAGAAGAGTGTGCTTAGATGGACAGAATGAGAAGATGGGTCTGTGTTAGTTCCAAGAAAAGCCATTTTTTTTATTGTGGACACCTGTGAACTAGGAACAGCAGAGGAGAAATAATTTTGTTCTTACCATTTCTATGGCAAGATTTTTTTTCTGTTTGGACAACCCTGGTCCTTTGATCAAACATTTTGTGCCTGGGTTTAGTTTATGGTTTCTGTCAAAGTACAGTTCCAGGTAGCCTCAGCATAACATAAATTATGCATTACATTTGATTGCCTTCTTGAGATTTAGTATAAGACTTACAAATCCCCATATGGATATTATCTTTAGCGACTTGTACCAGATTATTTTACATAATCTTTAGTCACAGGGTTTCCTTTTAAAAAGCTTCCATGTATGGAAATTAAGGCAACCCAAGGAGTTTTTGATCAGAGAATGTCTAGTTAAAAGGAGTCCTTTAGATCTGACTAATAATTAGAAAACCAGATAATTAAGGGATTGCAGTTGTAAGAGAGTGAGGTGGGAAAAAACCAAACCAAGCCAAACCAAAAAAAATAACAACCAGAAGGCCATGCCACAAACTCTAGGAAGATAATCTCCTTGATTTAAAGATGTCCTAACATTAATCACAAGAGGCACAGTTGTCATATATAAAACTGCTCTTTTTGTTTCCTTTCACTCACTGTGGAAGTGGAGCACAAAGCAGTCACTTTGGTTTCTTCATCAGCATTTTGAAATGCCTGATTGAACTGAAGAGATACAGGACACTGTCTTTTATCTACATCCTGGCAGTTGTGGCAGTGCTGTGCTGATCTGTAAGCCTTCTTAGCAATTTCTTTCAAAGTCTGTCTACAGAAATTGTCCTTTGTATTTCCAACAATGCAGTATGTACAATTTCAAGGATGGTATGAATATTTGCTGTGAATATATTACCTACAGAGTACTTTCTGCATGCAGTAGAGAAAATTCGTCATTCAAATCCATAAGCAACAACAGGAGAAGGCAAGAAGGCAAGAAAATGTGAGAGGAAACAAATATATTTCCTGTTTGTGTGTGATGCAATGATTTCTCCACAAAAGAAAAACAGCTTTCTTTGACACCTAATTTCCCATTTCTGCCTTCATTATAATATGAAAATTATTAAAAGCAAGATGAAATATTTCAAAAAATATTTTTGAAGATATAGTTCCCTGTCTCAAATGTATTAAACAACATCAGGGAGCGTGGGACTAAATTTAATACCTGTACGCATACTATATGGGAAATGTAAGCATGCATTTCTCTTCATAGGAGAAATGCTCATGTTTTCCAAGAAATTTAAGATGCCATTGGTAGAGGGGACCATATCTTGCAAGACAGTTAACCTTGAAAAGGATTTAAACATTATAATGAGGAAGCAATTCAACCTGAGTCCTTGTCCAGTGCTGTAGAAAAGGTGAATGAGAACCTTGGCCATATAAAGAGGAGAGCAATGAATAGTAGTTGACAGGAGGTTTTACTTTGGCAAATTTCATTAGCTTACACTATCATCACCTCCTGAGCCCATACCTGAAGAGCGATTTTGAAAAATCTGAGATGGAAAATAAGAAGAAAAAAGAATGATGAGTTGAACAGAGTGCTTTATCTCACAGTTGCATAAGCACATGAAGTTGGCATCAACCAGAGTGCTGGCAGACAATGGTGAGCCTACCTTTCCCAGACCTGTAGTCTCTGCATTATTTCCTCCCTTGATTTTTCTCTTACTTTGGATCAGCCTGTGATCATTTTACACTGATTCACCACCCAGATGCACAAATACCTTGTAGACAGAAAAGAGAAGGCCTAGACAAAGGCCTAGACAAAGAAGGTGTTCAGAACAGTCAGCATGGTTGCTTGAGCTGGCTTTACACTCTCAGGCAGCTAGACCAGGAGTGGGGAAGGGCTGGAAACTTGAATTTACTTAGCTTATCAATAAAGTTGAAGCAATTTTATTAAGTATCACCAAGTGGACACTGAATATTAGAAGGTTCTTCACTGTCTACGATGAAAGAGCAGAGCTAGGAGCTGATCCTTGGGTCCTGTTCAGAAATAAAAGCGGGAAAAAATAATTTAATGGTAAGGATGCTTAGGAATTAGAAAAAAAAATCAAGAAACTGCTGTATGGTCTCTCTTATGTTTTCAAATCAACAGTAATCGTTTTTCTGAAATACATAAAATACACACTCAAAAATACAAAGAGTGCCAGGTTCAATGGAGTGAGGAATGGGTAAAATGTGGTGGCCTAAGACATATGAGAGGCAATTCTAGATGATATAATACCCCCTTCAGGCCTTATGCTTAGCGAAATAATACTGTGGCAAGTTATGCAATTGTGTTTCAAAATATTTGCAGAGTTTCAAAAATCTTTTACTTTCTTAGTTTACCAACAGCTGAGCATTGGTGGAAAACTAATTTTATTCTTATTTGAAATTGTTTTCAAGTTTTTTCTAAGCAAAAACAAAATGAGAAGAATGATATGAGCAGGGCTGCTGTAAAGATGCTGAAGAGATGATGGATACTGGAGGGCAATGGGAAGGCATTTCTGTGGATACCACAATAACCATGCATGTCATGTTTCAGACTATTTGATGAACTTTGATTTTTTGGTGCTCAGTGCTCCAGTGATAATTTTCTGGTCTGCTCTTCCTTGAATTTAATATTTATTTTCTTATATCTTGTCCATGTAGGTAGGAGAAGACTACATCAGACCAGCCCTGAAAGAGAATCATCTATTTGTGGAAGGGATCTAATGTCTTTCCACAAATATCTCCACTCAGTTGTTTTAATCAATGTCAATATTTGTGGCAAAAATATGATGTGACTTGTGTACTAGTATTTTACACAGCACAGCAAATTGTGGGTTGTACTCAGTGTCTGATGTTACAGTCAGTAAGCTGGTGGCTCGAAGGTCTGTACAATTATTTAGTTTTAAGCTACTGTTTTTGCAGCACCAGCTTCTGCAGTGGGGTTTGATTTACAGCTGTTGATATATTTCCATTAGCCTTATGGAATGCTGTACTGAGACCGTATGGATCTTGTAAAGGAAGCTCATGGAGATCCCAGGGGTCCCAAGAGCATAGTTTGAAAACCACCATCTATGTTGTGATGCAATCAAGTATAAGTCAATAAAACTAACTTTTTGTTACAGTTTTCCTCTCTACAACATGGGATGCCTAGACATTTTATTATTTGACATGTAGGAAGTTTTACCAATAAAAGGATTCCCTTAAAATCATTCAGTTTTATCTTCTCTTTAATACAAATAAAGCACTAACAACTTGACAATGGCAATGATAAAAGTTTTATTAACTACTGCAGTAGCAGAAAAAATAATGGCACCAGATTTAGAGTGTGAGTCAATTACGTGAGCTTTATATCCATTTTAAAAAATACGCTGGACAATTTTGAAAGGGCAAATTTTATAATCTACTTTCAAAATCCCTCTGTACTTCTAGGAAGGGTCTGTTCTGTGAGTCTGCATTAAAATCTGAGGCAGTCATGAAGAGTGCATCAGTGAGCTCCTACCACT
Organism: Scolopax mira; assembly: GCA_004320125.1. Taxonomy (NCBI): domain Eukaryota; kingdom Metazoa; phylum Chordata; class Aves; order Charadriiformes; family Scolopacidae; genus Scolopax; species Scolopax mira. Next base: position 273,560 of record BJBW01003872.1, read on the forward strand.
GGCACCCATCTGAAAATATGCCTGTATCCATATCTGCCATTTGTCTATAAACTGAAGGTGAAGGTGCTTCTCTTAAACATTATATCTATTTTCTGGAGTGGCTAGGGAGTTTTGCAGCAGGGAGATGGGACCATGTTTTTCAAACAGATAAACCTGTCTTTTCTGTTATTAAACATTTAGTCCTCAAATCTAAAATGTTATCCTTTTTATCACTCGGGTTCAATGGATTTTTGCCACTTGCTCAGGTGGAGTCAATGTGTAACACAGATGAGAATAATTTCACGTGTGTATGAGATAGAGATTAAATTAGTGTGACTTAGAGATCTAGGCACTCTCTAGTCAATGAAGAGAGAGAAACAACGTTTTCCTTTCCACACAAAGAAGATACGCAAGTCAATGCCTGGAGATGTTTGTTTTTTTTTTTTTACTCTTCTATTTCTTATGAAGACAGTTTGGCACCATAACCTAAATTTTATATGTTTGAAGTCATCCAGGGCAAACTCCACTTGAAGCCCTTGTTTGGCACAGGAGACATGGAGTAGCACAGAGGGTTCATCAGCTCTCTGGATTGCCCCTTGGTACAAATGATGCATCTGGGTTCCACACAAACTGCTTGGGTTTCACACTGTCATTTGAAATCCTGGCACGCAGAAAAGAAGGTGATTGCAAATGTCCACTAAGACTGCAATGATGCAACAACGCTCCTTCATTCAAATACCGTCTCTACCAGTTACAGACTTGTATTGCTGTCTGTGGTTGTACTTGCTTTTTCAACAAGAAGAAACATCTCTTCCATCTAGACTCCATCCCCAACACTAGGTTGTTGTTCATGGAAACACTTTTATTAATGGGAAATAAGATTAGATGAAATAAAAATTGATTTTTAAATGAAACTCTATATTAGAATTTCACAACTGGTTTTCATTTTTTAGTAATCAATTTTTTCCAATTATTTTTCGATTTCTCTGTGTTCTGCTCTTTGTGCCTGCTTCAAACTTTGCTTCAGTGAGTTTATTTTGAATTCATATTGTCAAAACGGGATGACAATAAAGCTCATATTCTAAGTGAGAATGAAGCTTTGTAAAATATGAGCATATAGACTGGAAACTAACAAATAAAATTAGCCAATAGGAAAGGAATGCCTACACTTGTACAAATGTGGTAAAAACCTAGATCAGTGCCTGAACATTTGGGCTTATTCAAAAGAAATTAAGGACATTTGTTAAACTTACTATCCACATAACACCCAAGTCTTGATATTACATGCTCTTCCAAACTGCAGAGTGGATTTGAATCACAAGCCTCAGAACTGTCCTAGGGGGCATGTGGGACATGTGTTCAACACTGTCATTCAGTGTGCTGCTGAATCCAGGCTTTATCACTCCCATTGGACCTTGACCATTCCTGTGTAACAAAATCGATGAACATAGATGGTGGCTGTGCCACCAACCCTGCTGCACATGCCCCAGCTGTGAGTAGATGATACACAAAAAAATCTACCTGTAGGTGGGAGCTGCTGTTGGAATATTGGAAAGGAAGGTCACACAATGAATGGACCCACCTCTGATGAAGCAGCCTGGACAACAGCTTAAATCTCAGCATGCTAATGAAGAATCTATATATACCACTAACCTAATCCATGGGGATCATGTAACTGCCTGTTACCATTTACACAGGATCAGGGTGTTTTTGAAATGGGTCCATCATCTAGCTGAGCTAAATGCAGTGATAGATCAGATACATGCTTGTCTGTGATGTCCAGAATACACATTTAAAGTTGGTGGAATCTAAAGCTAACATAAATGGTTTAGTTGCCATCTGATTTCCTGCTTCAGTAACTTGATTTATTGCAATAAGGAGTACAAGTATTCAAGCAATCAGAAGCTGGTAGAGCAGGTAGGAGAACCAAGTGGGGAAATTGTTTCGAGGACCATGGTACTAAGCATCAGAGTGTTTGCCAGTGCATAGAGAATTACTGTTGGGTGAATAAATCTTGATTGTAGCAGTGTTAAATAAGCAAAGTCTTGGTCCGAAATAAGTAATGACCTTTAACTGTTTTCTGTGGATCCAGCTGCTTTTTGTGATCACTGCTGTGGGCATTCAAGGCAAAAGGTAGTGGTCTTTCTGACTTTTCTCAGTCTTCAGCTAGGAAAAAGTCCCTTTTTTTCTATTTTTCCTGTGCTAGATGAATATTGGACAAGAAAAATCCTGGAGTTTAGCATACATAGTTAATGAGAGAGGAATGTCTCAGCCCAAGAGGACAGGTACACAGCCAGCAGAGAGTCTCTGGTACCTGTTCATTCAGGGGAGCCTGACTGTGGTCATACTCAACTGCTCTGGTGAGCGGAGGAAAGTAAGGGCTGCTTAACGATACGCAGCCAGTGACAGATGTGCCCTTCAAGATAAACATTAGAAACACTTTAAATTAAAGTTTTAGTTCCCCCTTCATTGATTTTGTAATCTCTCTGTGAAATCACTAGTTCCCCTAATTGGCTGATGAAATAATTATTTGACTCTGACATTCATTTGGACTTCTTCTAATTAGAAATTCTGTTCCATCAGAGGTCATGTCTAAGCAGGTTTCCGTCTGAGAATTTTCAGGAGTAATTTTTTTCCTGTGTTAATTTTTGGAGTATTGTCTTTCTCCATTTATAAAGAATTATCTAACTTTGTTTTTTAACTTTCTTATGAACAATTGCCTGCTAACAACTCAATTTTATTTTATTAAGATTTGTGCCTATAATATTTTAAATCAACACCTAAAACATGTTAGTCTTGCCTGAAAATAGGTAAACCAGCATTTTAGATTAACATATTAATAGCATTCAAAGAGCTAAGATTAATCTGCTATAAAAATACAATTTCCTTATTAAAAATATCTCCAGAAAATCTTAGCATTTCCTCTTATTAATAGTAACTTAAACATCATCTTGGCAATGTGTAAGCGAATAACATCTTTCAGAAATATTTCTCAGGAAAAAAAAAAAAGCTTTTGGTACCAAACTCTTTAAAGATAATCACCATTACTATCTGGAAAACTTGTAATCTGTCCAGTAATATTTTTCCATACAGGCACTGAAATGTACTTCACAAAACCCAATTTGTTGATGTAAATGAGCTGCATTCATTTCAGTTCTTCATAAATGTCCCTCATACCCTTCTGTCTGTGGGACAATATAAAAACATCGCCAAAACAGTTATTTTTAGGTACGTTATGTGAATGAACACACGTGAATGTACACACGTGAGTGGAAAGTGAAGGGTCTCTGAAATAGTTCTCATGCAAGTGACCTTCTTCCCAGCTGAAGCCCAGGGAGAGCAATGCATTTTACTGTTTTACTGCTCATGGGAAGTTGTTCCTCAGAAGGACTCTGAAAGTGGTATGGGTTTCTTGTGAACCATAGATCTTGGTAAGTTAATTGTATCACAAAAAATATAGGAGTCTAGGCTCTTCAGAGCTTTGTAAACTTTGTATCTGGCTGAAGTTATGCTCCTAAACTCATTTTATCATGCAATATAACACTGTTGGGTTTTTTTAATAATGCAACAGTGAAAAAAATTACTTCAGGTAGCCTGCCTAACACAGTTAATGGCTATAACAGCAGGAAAAGATGCCCATTCTATATTTCAGCACATTTTGCCAAGACATGTGGAGTAGGTAAATATTCCTTGAACAGTATGAGCAATATTAGAAAAAAATAAGGAAGTGTATATATGTAATTTTCTATATTTTACTGTTCAGAGCTACTAAGAAATAAGAATGTGATAACATAGGATGATGCTCCCAAAGGGACACCGTCTTTCAAACAACTGCTCTTGTAATGCCATTTCATTGCAAACCCATTTCATGCATGGGAGAATCCCTCATGGAGATTGTTTTTGTCCCCTAGGAAATGGAACTGTATGATTGTAGGGTAGAAATAAAAATCCTGTATTTTTCACGGGCTTCTTTTCTGATGTCTATGTATGCAAGAAGGATAGAGAGAAAGCAATAGTACTTGAAATGAAGCTACTGTGGAGAGACTGACAGATACTTTATGGTATTACTTATAATTCTACCCTAAGTTTATAGTCCTTTTGCATTTAGCTGTTCTCCTCCACTTCGGCCCTCATATGTCTTTTGTATCCTGGCTTTTTAAGGCATTAGTTATATCTTTACTGTGGGCTTATTCCACTTCCCTGTGAGTGGAATGAGCCATTACCTGCTTTGTTTGCATATATTTTGGTTTTGTTTGTTCATGATAGAGAGCAAGATCCCACCACTGTGAGGTTTGCTGCAGAATGGCTTTTCTGGAGCCAGGGCATTCTGTTCTGGGCAGATCTAAATCTGTAGGTCATCTATCGTTAGTTTTTAGCCCTGGTGATTTTGATACCTAGTCCAACCGCTGCTGAATTGGGGCTTTGGGAGGGGGAAATGGTTTGTTTGTTTGTTGTAGTATTACTGTAGCCTGTGAGTGCACTCAAGGAAGTTTTCCAACTCTTTTGTTTTCCCAGCCCTCCACTTGTGTAAGTTTGTGCTGAGACCTTGCACATGCTGGAAACAAGTTGGTTTTACATGATTAAAAACTTGTGTAGATAGAAAACTGCTGACACCTCTTTCTGTCTCTCTCAGGACACTTAAAACATCTTTGGTATTTGTGCACTTGTCTTTTTTCATTAACTTTTCTGCCCCAGCTGAATCATACAGTTGTCTGATGCATAACATTGATACTTAGATTCCTCTTACAGTTCGTGTTCTTACTTCAGGTAACTGCAATCATTACATGATTTTTCTTCATTAGAGAGGACTCTGTGTGTATACCTCTCTCTCTCACTTGAGCAGGTATGGTAACCACATGTGATCTTTTTTCATTAACTTCTCTGTTTCAAGGATGCCTGTGAAGCAGTTGATCTTTCTTTATTACTGTCTCCTCAGTGTCCAGCATCTGAATACTCCAACTTCACTGAACTGCATTTTTTTTAAAAAAATCAGCATGGGTACATGTGTCATCTCCTGAACACAAATGGACTGAACCAGACCAGGTGGAGATGTTCAAGTTGTGTAACCTGGACGGTTTCTGGAGGCTGCATCATACAAGATACAGATTCTCTAACATTACTGTCTGCAGCCTGACATATGAAGGTGGCTCTAATCAGGACTGGATTGACTAGGACACACTGAGAAACTTGCTGTAATGATTCCAGAATCATCCTCTGTGTCATTCGACTCTCCTTGCCATAAGGACAGAAACTGGGAGTAGGCATAGAGGGTTGGAAGTCATTGCAGCTCCTTCTGGTCAGTGCCCCAGTATTCATGTGCACTGATGCACTCTTGGTTTGCTTTTGAACATTATTTGAAATTTTTTATTTAAACTGATGGTATCTTTGCCTATTCTAATATTTCCTTGACCATGATATAGCTGAGCTGGCAGTAGTACTACTAACATTTTTTAAGAATTAACATGCTGTGGACAAAGCCTTATGATCCCAGATGTCATATTTTGCTTTTAGGGGCTTACTTAGAAGTGTATTTATATAATATAATATATATATTTATATAATATAATTCAACATTTTTCTAAGTTGGAAAAAATGGAGTGTGCTGGTAACATGTGCAACGTACTAATAACAGACATTGACTGTAATATTTTAAAAGTGGATGAGACAAGCATAGGTTAATTAAATCTGACCAGAAAATCAGCCATATAATGGTTGTGTATAAATCCTCTTAATGCAATCCTCATCTCTTTGCACAAAAGTGCTAACTCTATAATCTGTCATAGGAAGCTCGAATTGGTAGTTTAAGATGTCTACATTGGTCTCTGATGAAAAGCTCAGTAGTTACACAGAATGCCCTGCTAGGAAGCAGCAATTAACACCAACGCTTTTAAGGGACCTGAAGCATTTGTTTTGTCAGGATTACAGGCTGACTAATTATGGCACCTATTTCTGAGATACCCAGAACAGTAACATAGAGTACACTGGCAGGTGCAACCAAATTAGAATGTATAGTTATTGGGAATCATTAATTGACTATATCTTCAAAGTCTTCGTGGTTTTAGGATTCACTGTACTAGTCACAAACCATCATCGTGATTTTAAAATATTCCCCCTTTCCAAATAAAAGTTTCTGTTATCAGTGCGTTTACATACTGTAAAAATGCGAATTGCAACTGTTTGTAGATTTGATAATTCATTCTCTGGGTCTCCAGATGTGTTCTTCCACAACAATGTTAATTATTTACCTTGTAAGTGACAGTCACATGCAATATCCTTTAACATCACTACATAGTATCTGTCAGGAGATTTAAAAAATTGCTAGGGGAATATTAAAAAAAAAACCTAAATGGGGCAATTCAGCTTACCTGAATTCCCAGTCTGGGATGCAGACACGACATCTAGCTAAAGCAGATGAAATACAGCTGCTCTTCGTGATCTGCTGCAGGATAGTTTGTAGCTCTCCAGTCTGAAGCTCGCTACTCCAACGTGACTTTGCTGACCTGCCACCCTGGAACATTATATCTGATCCAACTGAGAGGGAAAAAGAGACAGCCACAGGCAAACAGAGCATCCCTGCCTATCATCTCGAGGCAAGCACAGCCCTTCATACATTAGACCTTATAAAAGATGGGCACAGTGAAGTGCAAAGCATAGCAAGATCTGAAATTTTAATTTAAAATTATTCTCCTGCTGTTACCCATCTTCTCTGGGTATGAATGAATTTGAAGAATGAGAGTGAGATGTAACCATTCATGTAACATTCTGTAAGAATATCAGTTTATTCAATTATCATTTAATTTTTAAAATTTTTTTTTTAGTACATCCCCTCTGAAATCCTGGTCACTGAGCATTTTCAGAGTTTTTTTTCTCTCTTCTTGAGTTGGGGTCATGTTATTGCATCATGGTATCTATGGCAGTTATCAGCAAGTGTGGCTTTTTTAATGAGTAAATGTAGAAGGGGACAGAAGAGAGAAAGTGAAAGCAAGAATAAAACATGTGGTTCATAAACCAGACAGAATTCTGATGCTTTTTAAATTGGCCCTTGGAAGACTGGTCATAATTATTTATTTCTTTATGTCAGTATGTGTTGCTTAAATATTTCCAATCATGTCACAATTCATCTGAAAACGAAGAGTTTCAGTCTTGCAGGAGAGAACTGAATATAACTCTTGGTAGCTGCTTCAAAGGTAATTGCATGAGAAATCAATCAAACAAAGCCCTGAAGCCAAGTTTCCCAAGCTGCACTCAAACTGCTTCATTAGCAAACAAAATGAAAGCTGATGCTTTATGAAATTTGGGTGGGTGACTCTATCTCCAAAGCAGCTTTGAAACTCATGGGAGGATTTCAGATAAATCTTCCACCTTGTTGCAAAAGTGTCTATGAAAGGACACAACAAATGCAATGCAAGCAGTATCACTATACTGTTGAGAGAGGTTTTCCAAAAGCATTTTCCCTGGATGAGAAGGTAGGAACAGCCCCCCTTCACCTTCTAGAGATCTGGGTCCAGGTGTATGAATTAGAAACATACGTAGGGTTGAGTAGAGAAAGAGCATCTTTCCACAGCTGGTTAGTCTGTGTGCATGTCCAGGCAAAGAAGACCTACGGAGGATCCAGGGAAATTTCCTGAGAAATGGTATATTTTGGGAGGTGCAGATAATGGGAACAGCCGACCTGAACATTGTTTCTTGCTTTATTATAGAAGGATTTCCATTTCCTCTGGATGTTACTGTGATTCATGGTCTTACTGAAGAGTGACAGGATGGTGCAGAGAGATGCTGTATTCATCCCTTCCCTGCAGTCCCCCCCAGACTAGAGCAATTCCCACTGATGTACCCAACAAATATACCCAACAAAAATATAAGCATTAAAATGAAACTGTGATGCAGGGGAAAAAAAAGGAAAAATATTCATGTTAAAACTCCAAGTTTCCAAGTTTTTCCACATCTAACCTCACAATGTTTTCCTAAAATATGTTATTTTATGGTAATATGGTAATAAAAGTGCAAACTGAAAACAGTTGATGGAAATTAATGAAAAATTGCTATAGAATTTTTAATGAAAACTTTTTTGCACTATTAGTCATATTCTGATTATATACAAGTGAAAAATAATGGAGTCCTGGAGCTGGGAGTGCAGCATTTTACTAATGGTCCTTTCTGAATTAGAAAAAGCTGTCACTATTTCACTATTCTTTTCATTACTTATTGTTACTTAGATAATATGTTTTTCCCACATGCCCTTCTGATCATCTTTTTGGGATGAAAGAAAGCTAATTACGGTGTCAAAGTTGCAATGGAGATGAATTCTCATTCTCATTAGGCTTTTTTATCTCAAAAGGTTTTTTTTCACCATCTTTAAAATAGTTAGTTGATACACAATAGACATCTAAATGAGACATGAGGTTTTTCTGGGGTCATTAATCATAATTTGTCATATATTCTAATAACTAGCTATTGTATTATGCAATTTCTTATTTATTTAGATGGGGATTAAAATCATTAAATTCTATGAAACAAACAACATAAATGAAATGGACTAATAAAGACTGCTATAAAGACCACTAGTTTTATATGTTTGTGTAATAAATGATAATGGACAGGGAGGGAAATGACGCATTGGAAAATCAGATTAGGGTGACTGTCAGAAAGTAATGGTTTAAAATCACTAAACATTATAGGAGAGCTTGCTATTGCAAGTTGCTGTTATCATTCCTTCCATAGAGCAGTTTTTATAAATTTGAAATGAAGGTTTTTCTTCTTAGTCCTGTGAGACTTTTAATTCATGGTAAATAAAAATATTTTTTTCAATTTGTTTGCAATTTTACTTTTTTACTCTGTATTTTTTGCTAACAGACAATTTTCTGCACCATCATTCCATATCGTCTTTTATTCCAGGTAGAAACTTGGACATCTTAGGGACTTATGGTTATGCAGCTGTACAGATTTTATCTGATACAACTTGCTTTCTAGATACATGTTTCCACATAACACAGAGTATTGAAAAAACACAGATGGTTATGTTTTGATTAGAGGTTTCTTCCTCAGCCTGAATTATCCAGTGTTGTTGGTCACTATCTTCTCATCCAGAAGTGCATCCATGCACACAATAATGATTACAAGAAGGGTTGTTTTCTGAAGCTGATATTTTTATTCGTATTAATTGGATTGGGATGAAGGTTTCTGGGGCTTGAGGCATTTCGTGGATTTTTGTTTTAATTGTATCTGTATCTCAAACTTACATAGATTGCTTTATTTATTTTCTTATTTCAGTAATATACTATAATTCAAATGTACAGGGGGTTTCCCCTTCTTCCCCCCAGTGTGGATAACTGGGTGGAAGTGACATGGAATGCATTTGTTTCACAATATACCTCTTCTATTCCTACCAAATCTGTTCTGTCTTTATTTCTGGGATTATCATGAAATGTGTCTAGTTCTGCACAACTGCTTCTAGTTGTTTTACTTCTGGAGAAGAGCGAATTTCTGATCTGACTGTTTGCCTCTGAAGTGTTCAGCAGTGGATGCCACAGAATGACTAAAGTCATTCTAGAATGTGGACCCCAACAGCAGAGAAACAAATGAGCATAAATCATGTGATCAAATATCAACTTCTTATCATTTACCAGGAAAAACACTGCAATTCCCAATAAACAATGGGTGAATAAAGCAAAAATAAGTCCTCCATTATTTTTCACATTTTTAGTATGAATTCACCTCAGCCATGTTTTGGTGTTTCACTTACTGTCAATATTCTATCAAATGAATTCACTGAGCAGCAGGTCTATGGATTTTAGCAGACTACAGGGAATCTACAGGGAATAAGAGCGGACACCATTTTGATTAAGAATCTGAAATAACCCACTGTGTTCAATATACATGGCTCATATTTCAGATATTAAATATTCAAAGTGCTGCCAGCCTCCAATGTTCAAAACTTAGGATCTCAAAATATATGGTCTAAAGAAACGAAACATTGAATTACATCTAAATTGTCCAAATGTTCAGCTTTGTTCACAGCCAGGAGGAGCGGAGATGCTATGGCACCTCCTGGTTTAGGTGCTCACACCAAATGTTCCACAGCTTAATAATGTGGCACCTGCCCCTGTGTGATGCTCCAGAGTATCCAGGTCAGGCATGTGGATTCCTACAGAGAAGTACTGAATGCAGCAGCACGGTGTTGGTTGCTTCTTGACAAAAACTTAGCTAGTGGCACACTGAGTAGCTTAACGGTGAGAAAGGCTACATGCCAAGGTATGTTTGAATTGCTTCCCTTTCTGGCATTTAAGAAAGTGGTGAAAGAGAGTGAAATTCTGGTGCCATGCACCTAATCATGATTGTAAAGACCTTAATATTTTCATAGGGAGAAAGTAGGTGACAAGGTTTTTCTCAGCCTAGCGGGGTTGTCCCTACTGGGTGTGCTGGCAGAGGGAGGGTACCAGCTACTTGTCCTGCTGAAGTTTGAGCCATTCTGCACAGGGGGCTTCTGGCATCCTAAACCAGAATGAGAGCTTCCTTTGGTCATCACAATGAAGTGAGACATTAAGACATGCAGGAAAATTATACAATATTGTACCAAAAGTGAGAAAAGACAAGAAGAGTCTGGCTGAGTCAGATATCGTCTCACAGCATGCTAGCATAGATAGGTGTCATTCTAACAGCTACATTAAATGACAATACAGACAATACAAACCTACTCATCTTTTATCCCTGTGTCTTTCACAGCCTTCCAGGAATGCCAGTGTGTATGTTTGTCTATAAGAATAAGTCAGTGATGCAATAAGAATGATAAGATTTCTCTGCACTAAGGCAGAGAAAGTACAGAGCATCATTTCAAAGTGTCATTTAAGACTTTCATCACTCATAACCTACTGTTCCCACTACCCTGCAAAAAGAGGTGCTTTTTTGTACGTCATTATTTGGTCAGAAAGGTCATACTTTTGTTGGTATGTTACTCAAGGCTTTCTGCAAGCAGTAAAAAAATAAATAAATTCAGTAATACAAAAGCTACTGGAATTCTTTCTTTTTTTTTTTTTTCTTTCAGCTATCTCACAGTAAATATGATCAGCTTTATCTGCCCCTGGGTTAGTAAGAGTGATAGAGAGATTAGCAATGGTGGCTGGCTGCAAAGTCAGTTTTAGGGATGAGCAATCAGGGCAATTGCTTGAGGTACCAGGACCTGGTGGGGATCCCTAAGATTGTTATGTAGTTGTGCAAGTCACAGTAAAGTTGGACAGAGAAAGGGAACGCTTTTTCTTTAGCCCATGTATGGGGTCCAAAAAGCAAATACTGGTCTGACTGACAGTGAAAGTTGTGAAAGCAGTTAGCATCTCTTGGCAGTGATTTCCAAATTTATAATCATATAACCACAGGTAGTACTAAAATAGTTACATACACTCTGTCCTCAAGACACACAGGTGTAACAGGCTTGGCTGAATTTGACCTTGTTCTACAAGAGGTTTAATGTTGCTCAGAAAGTTATGTATCTAATACTTATTACCCCCACGTTTCCATGAATATCTCAGTAGGATGGCACTTCAGGATTAGCAACCTGCTGTTGGCTGTTGGCTGTTTGTTGTCAGTGGGGTCATCTCCACTTGTACAGGAAAAGAGCTTTGCTCAGAATGGTTCCATTTTGTACAGCTGTAAGGAACAACAAAAGGGGAATGTCAAAGGAAGAGCAGTAAGATACTTCTGCAGGGCTGTGTGAGCTATCGACTAGAGATTAGCAGCAAAATAAAGAAGCAGCTACTATAAAAGTAGAGAAGGTATTATTCAGTATTTGACAATCAGCTATAATAGAAGTTATACAGTTTTCCAGGGCTCAGGCCCACCTTTTATGGTGATTGTACTAAAAGTTTGAGCTCAACCATAAGCAGACAGACTCAGTAATTAAAAAAGGAAAGACCTACAATATCTCCTCATATCCAGTCACACTTGTGCATAAAAACAATGTACTCAGATCCCCCTTGTAAACCTACTGTGTTCACAAAGGCAATGCAGCTGTGATTTTACCATTAAACCAGACCCCCTGTGTCATTCTTGCTTCAGAATTCACAGACCATGCCATTCTTTTACTGTTCTCTAGTCTGTGATATAGTCTTTTGGTAAAGGCAACCTTTTTTTGCAGCCCTTCCAGATTCTCAGCATTAACAAAATCAAGAATGGTGAGATAATCCCATTATGATCAGATAAACAGAAAACTTTATTCTTTTCTGAGCACAGACCGTGTGCTCAGAAGTGTGAAGAGTTCCTCTGTCTATAATTTATTATTGGTTTTTATTACAGCTAAATATGAGGTCGTAGCCCAGATATTTGGCAACAGTAATGTGTGTAGAACTGCAATCACAAAGATACTTTTGTTGCTTCCTTCAGCGAGTAAGAAGACATTTTTTTAAAATTATTAACTTTATATAATTACCCCTTTATCACTACACCTATAATATTTATACTTCACCCTCGAATGACATCAATGCAGTATATTCTCTGTTCTAAAGGCCTGGAGACTCTGCCAGTATGTGTTGCCCAATGTTGATATTTACGAAGTTCATAAAAAAAAAATCAAATAAATGTGCAATTCCCTATTGTAGCTGCTCAACTGTGCAGGAAATCGAATGACGTAAACATAATCTTTCCTTGACCCAGTTTAAAGGAATAAACTATAAATCTGGTTTCATACCTATTTAAAATTCTTACACTGTACACAGAAAACCTAAATACACAATTCTGCCAGTTCTTTGTTTTTGGTAAATTTTAGAATGGGATAATTTTTCACCAGAGGATTCTCTTTCTGTTAAACACTAATCAAACTCTGGGAATCAATAACCAGAATTACCCAGAGGCAATAAATCAGGGTCCCAAACAATAACAGGCAATGGAAGAGCAGAAGTACCATTTGTAATAGTGAAGTCAAGATAAGCAAATGTGGATATTTTAAACTATAATTCTATTTTTTTTCTTTGGGTTCATAATCTATTATGTTCTCATTAGCAGATACTTTTCCTCCCTCTCTCTATTCTCTATTACGTGTTCTCTATGACAGGTGAGTTTTGATTAATGATGTATTCTTTGTGTCATTCGCCAGGGGAAGCTTTCTCAGCAACAGTGCATTAAGCAGGCTCTTAGTATGGTCACATTTTCACTCTGGCAACGAGGAGCTAATCCTTTGCATTTCTTTAAACAGCCTCAGTCATTTAGCTCAGCAAAGACCCCTTTGAGATTCTCTTTCCACTCCTGCCTCTTTCAGTCCACCAAAGTTCCATCACTGCAGGAACTTGATGGCACTGGGTTTCTCCAGCATAATTGTATTTTGCTAAGTATGAGGAAATACCGTGTGGTGCTTTTGACAGTGCCAGACTCATTGCCTTTAAATCTTTAGTGAATCATCAGACTAATGTAATGAAGTAAAGCCACTTGAGAGCAATGGGAGCCATCTACGGTACAACATGGCATCTTCTGGAGGATGGGAATTTAACTTAATGTGGATGAATTTTTGTTGCTAGAGATCTTAATTCTTATCAATCAAATTTTGCTCTATTTCCTTTGTTGGTTTTTTAAACCAAGAGGGGAAAAAAGATTTAATAGAAATTCTATTTCTCATTAATTAATGCAATGCTGAGAAATAAGTCTCAGACTTTCATGAAGCGTAGGTCACTTTGCTCAGGAAATTGCTTTGTTGACCTTCATCTTTTCTCATTTTCAATACATGGGCTGCTTTTTAAGCTGTTCACATCTGTGAGGTCAGCTCATTCTACATTTTGGGAAATCCTATGACAACAGTTGTAGCTGCCTATCTGGGAAAGTAACAAATACTGATGTATATTTTTCATGTCTTTTATTAATAAATAACATCCAAATGCAAGAGAAGTTAAACTATGTGAAGAATAATTTCTTAGGAAACCATTTTGGGAAATTACTGTTGTAAACTGTAGGAACATCACTGCAGTAAAGGTCATCTCTCTAGACCATCCCCACTGAATTACCTCAGTCTTTCTTTATATAGATAAATGCCCACCAGGGGTGGAAAAGTGACTTTGCTCAGTTCCATAGTGACTTTAAATGCATCTGACCTGAAGGGAATGTTCATACTGTAGTTTTCCAAACAGCCTCTCTACTCTTGGTATGTTTTTTGTTGTTGTGTTTATTGTTCAACTTAGTTTGATTGATCTTCCATCCTAGCTTCTTTATATTCTTGAAATGATGACCTATTTCTTCACCTTTCTCTTATCTATGTCATCTTATATTTATAACTGATTTCATCTCTGCTTTATAGGCCTTTATAAAATTATATAATTTAACTCTACTATATAATTCCTTCTGTGCTTTTAGCAGTTTTTATATACTTGTAACAGCAACATGTAAATAAATTACTTTGTCAACATATTTGCTTGTATCAGCTCAATCAGTTAACAGTGACTCAGCATGGGTTTTGACATTGACAGCAAAAGCACTAAGTGGCCAAATTCTATGGCAGCTAATTTGATACTGCTTACAGCTTCCTTCTATAGGACTATTTATGTGAAGATGTGGTGGTTTTCCAAGTGAACATTTATGAGAACGGTTAGAGGACACAGGAAAACCTATTCTAAAAAAAGAAAATTTACTGACTATATATTTTCATAGCAATCTTCAGCAGAGTTTTAGATACACTTGCTTCTCTGCAATAAGTATTTTAAAATAAGGTATGTTATGGACTATGCAAACACACAGTTTTGCTTCAACCAGCTAAAAACTTATGATTTCAATTAAATGTAGGAATAGAGAGCAATTTACTTAACTAGAGGGACAATCATATAAATACAGTGTAGAAAGGTCTTTTGCCTTAAGCAGCCTCTTAGAGCTATATTTCAACTTGTACTGCACACCCATCAAGCACAATGTGTGAGATTATCTCTACTGCTAGCGTGAACATTTTCATCAGAGTGTATATTAGCTGGCCTTGCAGTGTCTTCCTAGTCTGAAACTCCACCTCTGGTTTGAAAGTAGCAGAAAGCTGCTCTAGTGTGAAGAACAAGGGTTCAGATTTACCAGGAACATTTCTCAAAGAAAGAAAAATATCTTTTTGCTTGCTTTTTATCCCATCAAGGCAAGCAGCCACACTGGAGTTCTACAAGTCTCTCTGCTAAGCTTCTCCTAACCCTGTTTTGCTATAGCATCATGAAGTTGAGCAGGATTTCAAGTAAACAGCCTTAGATGCATCCCTTGGATAGGATTAAAATGATCTGAGTGCAGAACAAATTTCCAGCACAGACTTCACTGAGCAATAGTCTTCATCCTTTTTGGACACCTTGACACTGAATGTTTTATCTTCCTTGTTTACATGCTCCAGTCTGCTCTTTGTGGACTTGTTTCAGAGGAGAGCACATGGTTAATTGTGGACAGGAAAAAGATTGTGTATGTAGCTGTTCCTGACCTGTTGATGCCTTCTCATTAATACCCATACAAAGGGTCTTCTAACGGCGACTCTGTTGAGGAGAGGTGGATGGTGAAGATCCTTGCCAGTCGAAAAGCCAGCAATTCTTCAAGTCATCTGCAGTCAGAATGGGATAGAGCAAGGGCAAAAGAGGTATTAATAGCCATCTAACACCATTCAACTACAATCCTTAGAGCTCAGTTATCAGAAACCTCTGCAACTTACCATTAATCACTATGTGACGCTTCCTGACAAAGATTAATAATTCTGTATAAGCATACAGGATACCAAAGACTATAGGAATAGACCGACATTTCAGACCTATATCTCCACTGCTTTGCATCTGAAGTAATCATTTACAGCTGTAAAGCATTACCAAATTAGCAGTCAGTAAACGTTTAATCAAGGAGCATTGTAAGGACCCAGTCTTCCTTCCAATTATTCACTTCTCTGAAAACAATTGATGGGCAATGCTTATGAAAGACAGATGTACAAGATTAAATGAAGCTTTTATAATTCTCCCTCAGCCTGCTTATGCAAGCAAAGGAGAGACAAGGTTTCCAGGTAACAAAATGCTTCTGTCTTTAGTCAGCAGCTTAAAAGAACTTGTGAAGCTGAAAGCTTCTTTTATTTTTACTTACTCATCCTGACAGCTGCAATGAACAACGTCTATTTTGTTGGTTTAGTCTCTTCCCCCTCCCCACTTTGCAGTGACACATTTTAGATTATCCACTCTGGTTACAGAGGTCCTGCTTTGCACCACTGAGTATCCGATTTCCTGGCTTTATCTATTGACTGTAAAAGGTGCAACTTATGATTTATCCTCAGAGTTTTCATTAACATAATCTCTTAACAAATGTTGCCTGCTCCTGTCTGTTTTTATTTCACCCTTAGGTATTTACTTTTACTGTAATTCACACATGGTACTGAAGGGTGACCGAATGGACCCTTTGGTTCCCCTAAGGTGAGATGACTGATTTTAATCTTTCTTCTAAGGAGATAAAACCTGTGCTATCATGCTATCCGTCTACAAAATATGCTCCTACTCAAAAACTAATAAAACCGTTGGCCAGTTGTCCTCAAATTTGTGTGGCATCTGTCTCAAAAATAACTCTTACAAAATTCATGCAACCAGAGAAAGAGAATGATCCCAGTGAATACAAAGAGGTGATACAACTGTAGGAAAACCAGGATTCATTTCTTCAGCTGCTCAGGGGACCATGTTTTAAATGTTGGTGGGTTTTAAAATGCTAAGGAATATTTGCTGAGCTACTGTAAGTGACATGGGGGTTTGGCTATAAATACGCTATGTTTTCCTGACTCTTTTCTGTACCAAACAGCGTTCACATCAGTGTTTTGCAGATGGAGCTAAAGGACTCAGAAAGGGGTGTGACACCCATAACCAGCACCAAGCCAAGTCCTGCAAAGCTGGAGTAACACAGGGCCTCAGGCAGGAAGGTTGGAAGGGAGTCTGGACACCTGCAGATTTTTGTACTCATAAAGAGATGAGCTTATTCAGTCACTAAGGAGAATCAGGCTGTGTTTTTTTACAAATATACATTCTTGGGTATTTTTTGCTGACAATCACCTTCCTTTGGCTCCCTAGAGAAAAATTTTATACTTAAACCAATGAATTAATCTTGTATCTATTGATTGTTTTGTTACTGATCACTTTGTGCTGAAAGAACAGTCCCAAATCAGGGTAACAGTTAAAAAAGTAAGAAAGGTTTCTAAGAAAATATTAATGTACCACTTAGTCTTCCTGAAAAGCAAGGCACAAACAGGTCTCTGATTAGTTCATGTTTGGCATATATATTTGCATATTTTTCTGTGAAAATATAACAATAAAGAACAAAACAACACACTTGTCTAGTTTTGCTGAATATCATAAATCCATCAGTCATACCTCAAATCAGTCTTTTCAATTGGTTTGAGAATCACCCTAAACAAAATGTCTATGAGGAAGCTGTAGAGATGCAAGCTGAATTTTATAATACTCTCAGAAATAATGACTCATTTACTATATTAACGAAAAATCTGGTTCAAAAGAAAAAGGTAAATTCAGTTTTAATTAAGCTTTATTTGTGGTGTTTAGGTGGTGGAATTGGATAAAACTGTTAAAAATTCCCAAATGGCTACTGGATAGCTATTAGGACAAACAAACAAACAAAACCCAAACACACACATGACCCTCACCCCATCCATCCCACCCCACCCCACCCCTAAAAAAAAAAAAAGGAAAAATCATCTACAATAAATGAAAGTGTTAATACATTGTACTATTGCGTAGCACAGCTCACTATACACTGTGCTTACAGCATTCACAGCTATTTTATGCTATTGGTTTCTCTCAGGAACGTTTGTCTTCTCGTAGACACAACTGAGAAATGGGATATTCCAGGCAGATGGAGTGAAAGACTCCCTTTCTCCTTTTGTATCACCTGAGCCAGTTTGTCAGTTCATGTCATGCCTTTCTTTTACACAAGAAGATAAAATCATTATGGTATTTTATACAAAGAGATTTATATGAGGAATTCTTCAAAATATCTGACAAATTAATGAGTAATACAGGTTTTCTATCATTGTCTTCCTTTTGGGAAAAAGGTACAATATCTGGTGATTATCAGGGGAATGTCTTTATTGCAGAAACCCACAAACTTACCCCAATTTTAGGATTTGAACTTTAGATTTGAGTTTTCATATACATAGGGATCACACTGGTGAATCTCATAAGAGAATGTGATTCATAGAACTGGAAGTTAATGAAATTCTTTGATGATTAGTCCTGAATATATGTGCAGGATATGTGCAGGATCTTTCCTAATTTGTTTCCTAATTAAATAGGAATAATTACATTTCCTAATTCCTGTTTGTTCTTTCTTTTCACATTCTGATACTCAGTAATGGCTTGCCCATGATTAATTTTGCATTTCTTGTATTATTGAAAACATTAGTAAAATATTCATTAAAAGAATTCACATAGCATCAAAAAGAAGTATGACATTTTTCCATCTTAGTATTCAGTTTTATTTCTTTCTCTCTTTAAAATAATCTTTCTAAATATATCTAGGATGCTTAGTCTTGTTATCAGCATGGGTTTCATTACTAGATATAAATATACATTACTAAGTACTGTGGGAAATCAATATGTTTTTACACCAAAGTACTTTATTTTTTACAGTCCTGTACTTGATTTCCCACTGACTCCAGCAGAAACATTTTTATCTTCAGCAAGTGTTAGAGATCACCAATATCATTTGCAGTTCCTTTTTTTTTATTCCTTATAAGATAATTCCACTTCATAGGAAGCCTTAAAAGAAGTTTAAATACTGTAGTTTACAGTATAAAATTTACAAGGACAAGCATAACTGCACAGATAAATAAAAAAAGGGGGGGGGAGATAAGATTGAATTTCTAGTTTATATTTTGAATAAAGCACTAGAAAAACAGGAGTAATTCTTATTAGTATAATTCATTACTCTGGAATGTAGTGGCAATTGCATTTGAATCAAGTAACTTGCAAGACATAAAACAAAACTAGATCTATACAAAAGATGAGAGGGCCATTGCTGGATCAGAGCGGTCAAGACTTACTTTGTGAGGTGTTTATGCTGGAGAGAAAGCTAACTACTGCTCAAATGGTACCCCATTTCCTGGGGTTGACACAATTTCCCCCGAGTCCTCAGCAATGACTGTTGGTAAATGCTGTATCCCTCTGTCAGGGAATTCAAGGACATAGTAGTGCTTTGGCTGCTACACATTTTCTGACATTTCCCCTAATCCCTGTACATAAACTGCCTTTGTTTTGCCTGGATTTAAACATGCCAGGCAAGAGAGGCAATAAGCTACAATAAATACAGCATTGGTGACTAAACTAGTAAGAGGAGCTGGAACATAGATTGTCCCAACTTTGCAAATTAGCTGTGAGACAGAGGAAAACATGTAGACTAAACGCTGTCTGTTGTCCCAAATTATGGTCTATACTGGCATTAACTTTAGAAGCAAAAATGTGACAATGATTTTCCTATTCTTAATTATTAATGTTATCTACCCAAGGCTTTATACCACAGTCTCTATTATTTTGGTAACCCATGGGGTCAGATGGCTCTTTAATTGGTACTTTGATTGCTTCTAAGTCCAGGATTGCAAAGAAGTATCTAGAAGCCCGTACATGACAGTTGGGAATAGCTGTAGTTAGTTTTTGTCCTTCTTACAAAAGAGAAGGAGGGAAAACAGGAACAGTGGTCTGCCAGCAGCTGTCTGAAAGGGAATGTTAAGGAGGAAAGGATAAGGAATAAAGTCTCTGTAACATCACAGCTTAAGACACAAGAAGAAAAGGAGCAATATAATGAAGGAATTATTCAGGGAGACAGAGCAAGGAGGGCATGAGTTAGAAGATAGGAGTGAAGGGAACTTACTGGTAGAGAAAATTGAAGAGAAAAGAACACAGCTATTTTTGCAAAAATAAACAGTCTTAAAGACAGCTACAGATGAAACCCTTCTTATTCAAGCAATTGCTGGAGTTGTTATTGCTATTGAATGAAAAAGCCCTATGACAATCCTAGGTAAACATGTCCAATGTGCTATGTAAAGTGATTTGAACCTCTTTTGCCTAGAATTCAGATGTCCAGATGGGAGATATTGGATATAAAGCCTTTATTTAAGGCTAACATATCTTGTGAATATGGTGTGATTTCAGTTTCCTGCTGTTAGCTCCCAGTACTCCCTCTACAGACTTGGCTTGAGTGCATTCTGCTATCACATCGTTTTGTGTTGCAGCATCAGCACAGGCTTTGAATAGTTCTGTACTTGGCATTCTCTGAAGATATCTCCTAATATGTTTTATCAAGTACCTCTCCATCAAAATCAGACATAATTAGTTACTGGCATCCTTATTTTGAGTATAAAAATAAACCTGCCATTTTAAGCAATTGTTTGAATGTATAATCTCCGTATAGAGATTATACATTCTACATGAAAAAAAAATCACTGGAAGGTCCCTGCACATATGGTCCAAGCCATGATTTAGGGCCAGTGACTTGTCCTCAGTGGAACCTACCAAGGACAGCTTTTAAATAAGGCAAAAAAAAAAATCTGTTAATTCAGCAATTCTGTTTTTAACATTTAAGACTGACCCCTGAAACAAGGGCAGGAACACAGTGTTAACAAGTCTGGGTTGAAGTCTTCTCTCTCCATTGTAACTTTTTCTCCAGGTCTTTCCACTAGTAAAATGTAGTTTGAGGCAACTTGAGAAGTCTTTAAATGTTAACTACAAATGTAGGAAGCTCTATGAGGAATTTAGGAGTGATAAAGGAAACAGGATATTTTATTGTATTACTTACTCATATAAGGACAAAAATGTTTACCTCATGAAAAGAATTTGAACGGTATCTGCTAAAGGAAGGAACTTTAAAATTAAAGAAAAATTCTCTGTTCCTATCTGCAACAATGTCTCTGCCAAAAGTTTTCCTCAGTGTTTTTAGTATTCCAAACTAAAATAAGAATAGAGTTTCAGGATTTGTTGAGGATTTGTGAGTGTTTTGAGACAGCTAAATGTTCAAGAGTTACTTACTTTATTTATTTGGTGGAAAATGGGAATACAGAATTGAGCAGTAACTCCTAAATATAAATTTCACCTCTGTTAAAACCTCCTGCTCTGACCCTATGTGATTCCCTTAGCTTTCTCCAGTCTCAGTTTCCCAATAAACAGGAAGAAATGAGATCCTGCATCTCAAATGATAATCACTTGTATACATACTATAGAAGTGTCGTGACATGGAGTTAGTTTTACAATAAAAGCCTATGTTTTTGTTGTTTGCTTTTTTTTAAAACCGAATGTTTATTTCCTGTGTACCAGTAGTTACCAAGTAATATGTCACCACATAAAACAGTTAAGTGGTATTTCTGCAATAAATACAAGCAAAGTAGTTACCCTAACATTCAACAAATCATTTGTATTTTTCTTTCCCCTGGAAAGTTTTCCTACTTTTTAATTTCCTAACTTTTATGACCTTATTTCATGTAGTACATTTTTATGATTAAATTATAATTTATTCTAATAATAAGGGACAAATTTCTGCATAGTTTAGGGCTAATATTCAATTAGCATACTATAATTAATAATGACCTCTCTTACCTTACTGTGAGGTCAATGTTTTTATTTAGCTCATTTTATGTGAGCTTTTCTTGTTAAGGAAATGTGTGTGGATTATTAATATCTGCAGATAGTATCTCTTGTAGTACAGGAATACATGCCAGGAAGAGCCTGTCAAAGAGAGTCAAAGCTGCTCTTGGATACAAACCAGTATTTAAATATACATTATATTAATAGCTACATCTGACAACAATTCTCTTGGAATTAGTGTCACTGTCAGCAGGGTGAGAACAAAATATGAGTAAAGAGAGTGGTTTTGCTTCATCCAAACTGCAATCTGATAATATTCCAGCAGGACAAGAGGTATCATCAAAGTCAAACTTCATCCTCTTTTGGGAAGGGATCTTCTTTTGTATCTCAGGATTTTACTTCATGCTT
Organism: Scolopax mira; assembly: GCA_004320125.1. Classification (NCBI taxonomy): domain Eukaryota; kingdom Metazoa; phylum Chordata; class Aves; order Charadriiformes; family Scolopacidae; genus Scolopax; species Scolopax mira. Next base: position 295,480 of record BJBW01003872.1, read on the forward strand.
CAAGGCTGAGGTTGAATCTGTGCATGTTGAAATGCAGCTGATAGTGTCTCTGTTGAAAGTCTAAGCTCTGCTGAGAGCTGTCCACGCTTTACAAAGGTATTAGACTTCACAGATGGTCCAGCTGCCTGGACTGGCTTCAATCCCAACATGAGAGAGGAATGAATCAGAGCAGGCACAAGGTATCAGGTTCTCCATCAAGCTTAAGCGCGTGGTGTTGAGCTACATCACAGGCAAAGGTGTGAGATCCTCAGGTACGGTGCATGGAAAAAGACATTAGTCCCACTGGGTGAGCAAGATTTTCATTTCACAATGAAGTAACTCTTCACATTCCCCATTGAGTGAATGAAACCCACGTGGTTTTGATGTGTCTTCAGATCATCAGGTACCCAGGGATATTTCCCTATTTCCACATTTACATATTTTTCCAAGCTAGAACGAGACAGGAAGACTGTAATGTGGTTCCGTGTATTGCTGGAACCTTTTCACAGAAGACTGCCTTTCTCTGAGGGCTACATCTTCAGTTTCTTTGTGAGGAGATCTCTGATGTAAATACAATTTTTATTAAGAGGACACAAAGCAAAGAAAGTCTTTGCTATCAGGGTGGTGAGGCACTGGAAGAGGTTGCTCAGTGAGGTTGGTATTGAATGTTTGTAATAATGGCACAGTATGCACACTTAGTTGACTTAAAACTCTTAGAGAAAGAAAAGACTCCAAAGTGAGTGTTCTGTAAGACTGATTAGAGTGCTTCTCTAACACTCATTTTTTACATATGTAAAAAGTCATAAGGAACTATTTGCTTCCTATGTTTGTCAGTTCATTGTGGGAAGAGGATATTACCACAGCTTACCTGCTGAACCCTTCCTTTCACCACAATGGCTAGGATTTTTGGGGAGTTTTTTGGGTTTTATTTGTAGGTGGATCCCTTGGCTGGATTTTGTTCTTTTATAAGAATTATTAAGTTCCAGATCATGTTTCACTTTTGTACATTTTTCTAAAATGTTAACAGGGATACCACTGTTTATTTGTAAGAGCAGGATTTGCATATATGGTCCACCATGACAAATCTTTCAAAAAATGGCCTTATAAACAAACCTCTTGTTTCTTCTCAGTTCTGAGAGCAGTAACACTGCCTGTAGTCCCACACTGGGAGAATGGTTGCTGTTGTTAAACTGCCTTGTACTGGCTTCCAATACTGAAGCATTATCTGTGAGACCATACTTTGACCATTCTGTGTTTAGGAAAAATCAACAGCAGCTTGTCCTGCTATAAGACCCAGTTCTTCTGCAGGCTTTTTCAAGGTGACTTTTCTCCTATTAATATACTTACTTCATCAGACCCATGGACTCTTGCCTATCCTATTTCTGAAAGTAGTACATAGCTTGCTGAGTCAGGAAATGGAAAGAGGGTCCGTGCCTCCCTAGGTTATTGGCAGCAAATCATGGAACAAAACCTCTGGTGTAGTAAACCAGCCACAGTAAACACTTAGCATTTGCCAATCCTTTTATTTTAAAGCTGGGAGTAGTTTTAAAGTAGGCTTTTTACATGTGTATTTCTATGGCCCTGTGTTCTCTGTGCATGTGCAGAATACTTGGCTGTGCATATAACTATTGCCACAACGATCGAATGATGGACATGTACCAGATACTATAAGTGTCTATTTGTAAATGTACAAAAAAACCTTTGAAAACTTAGTTTCTCTTTACTAGATACCTATACAGTGATGTAGGTGAGCAAAGTAGGTTCAGAAACAGAAGAAATAACTTGAATCACAACACCTTTTGCAGATAAGTCATACTAACTTTTCATTTTCCATTTTCAGGTTCCAGTTACCAGACAGACTGAAAAAACAGTCACATCAAAACATGGTTTGAAAAGGGCTATTCTTGTATATTTCTAGTCAGGATGACACCAGATAATATCAGAAATCTAAAAATAAAGCTTATGTTAATGACATTGATAGCCCTTGAGTCAAAGTTGAAGATGTTTGGATACATTTCAAATAAATTTTTGTGGGTTTAAATTTTGTTTGAGCTATTAAGTCTAACAAGGTTCATGGCGGCTTTATAACAATTATCACATTGTTGTTGCTCTGTATAGTCTTATCAGGTATGAAATATAATTGGCCAGTGCAGTTTGTAGCAGCAAAGATATTAGCTTCTAAACTAGAATTAATATTGTGATATTTATCTTATGTTTTAGATTTCATCTTCATCTTTTATTTTCCTCTCTTGTTTTATTTACAAATTAATATAGGCAAAAGAAGAGAAGAATGCAGACATTAAACTGCTTAAGCTAAGTAGAAGTTCCAGGCTTATGATAAAAAAAGGTCGTTTAATTTTCTTTGACAGGTGTTTACATAGTCAGAGTTGGAAGACACCTCTGAATAATTCTCTAGAGGTCATCTAGTCCAACATCCCTACTAAAGAGGGGTTGCCTAGATCCTTCTCAGGACTGTATCCAGGCAGGTCTTGAAGATCTCCAGTTTATTCTTGCAACGGAACTACAATAGCTTTCAAGTAACATTTGAATCTTGGAAACTGATTACTTGACTAGCTTTTTGTCTCCAATCCCCTTAGATCCCTCTTTTAATAGAATTATAGAATCCTAAAACTGTTTGGGTTGGAAGGGACCTTAAAGATCATTTAGTTCCAACCACCCTGCCATGGAAAGGGACACCTCTCACTAGACCAGGTTATTCAAAGCCCCATCTAACATTGTCTTGAACACCTCCAAGGATAGGGTGACCACAACCTCACTGAGCAACCTGTTTCAGTGTCTCAGCACCCTCCCAGTAAAGAATTTCTTCCTAATTTATAATCTAAATCTCCCCTCTTTCAATTTAAAACCATTACCTCTTGTCCTACCACTACACTACCTGATAAAGAGTCCCTCCTTATATCTCCTGTAGGAACCCTTTAAATACTATAAGGCTGCTAAAAGGTCTCCCTGGAGCCTTCTCTTCTCCAGGCTAAACAACCCCAGTTCTTTCAGCCTGTCCTTGTAGGAGAGGTGCTCCAACTCTCTGATCATCTTCATGGCCCTCCTCTGGATTTGCTCCAACAGGTCCATGTCCTTTTTATCTTTGGGGTTCCAAAGTTGGACACAATACTCCAGGTAGGGTCTCACCAGAGCAGAATAGAGGAGCAGAGTCACCTCCCTTGACCCACTGGCCACACTTCTTTTAATGCATCCAAGATACAGTTGGCTTACTGGGCTGTGAGCACTCAATGGTGGCTCATGTTGAGCATCTCATCCATCAAAACCCGCAAATGCTTCTCCTCAGGGCTGTCTCAATCCATCCTCCAACCTCTGAGCTGGTATTTGTGCATGGGATTGCCCCAATCCAGGTGCAGGCCATTGCACTTGACCATGTTGAACTTGATGAGGTTTGTACTGGCCTACCTCTCAAGGCTATCAAGGTATCTCTGCAGCTACAGCTTGGCTCTGAGACTCCCTGGTTTTTTTTGAGCTAACTGGTTTTCCTCCTCCACTGTTTTGTGCAGTTAAATTCTGTGATAGCTCCATCAGAGCAAGGGTAGCTCTGCGTCTGTGGCAGAGCATACAAGCCTTGTGTAGAGTCTCACACCAGGGTCCTATGCACTTGTCCATCTTCCCAACTTTCTGAAAAGTTAGTTTCCTATGAGCTTTCTCCTAAATTTTAAAGAAACATGTAAGACCCTGATGAATAATGTGTTCTTGTTTGGAATCAAGTGAAAAATCTATTATTTATAGGTTTGGAATATGTTTATAAAAACTTCAGAGATGTGCCCAAGATAATTATTTGAAAATACAGTCAATAAAACCAGACTTGAACCAACAATCATCCCTCAAAATATGACTAATTAAATAGATGACACTATACAGATGAAGAATCTGCCAAACACACTGAGCAGCCCCTTTTAAGTTGTGGGTCTAACACAAAAAACTTCCTAAATTTGTCTATGTATACATATTTATATATGCATATATACATAAAATGAATATAAACATATTCAATAATGAAGACATCAGCCATTAGCATTTAACCCCAATTCAGTAAGAAGAGCCTTGATTGGTTTTTGCTGTCCTGTAATCCTTTTTCAGCATGATACCTTGTGAAAGAATCTTGTATACCAATCCTAAATTGATGTAAGATATTACTAGTTCAGAACAGTGACATTTTTCATTCATGGAAATGAATACATGGAGACAAAAGCAAGGGCAAAGTTGTCCTAAGGACAGGCAGCATTCAAAAAAGGCATTCCAGCATTATTTCTACCTGATTCCTCTTTAAGCAGCCATCATGGAAACATATAGATGGCATTTAGAAAGGGAATTAAAAATAAATCTTTTATTTCCCCTGGAATTACTGAAGAAATACTACATTACGTTTCAAAGGAGTTTAACATGTTTGGGATGTTTTATTTTTTTTTAAATATGCAGGGCTGTTGCTGCTTGGAATATAGCATCTCTTTTAAGCTAATGTGCTGTTCAATTTCCTGGATGTGATGCTGCAAAAATATGCTGCCTCTCTTTCTAACTCTCTGCAGACATTTATCTCTGTAATATGAGCTGGGTTTTTTATTTATTTCACCATGTCAAGAAACTTCTCCTTTTCCTCTATTAGAGTATTCATTTTTAAGGTGATTATTTTCCATTTGAATGATCTTGAAGCTCATCCTTTTGGGAAAGGCCAGCATGAAACCATAGGTCTCGCTTAAACTTATTTTGAGAAAGTAAATGGTATATTGACTTCACACTGGCCTTTGGCAGATGGGTAAATTTTACCTTCTGCTTCAACTCTTATAAAATGCATTTTTCAAATGTTGTAAGGCACTCAGGCCTAATAATGGATGTCTTATATTTTCTTTAAAACTCAACTAGATCACTGAAGAATCCCTGCACACGGGCACGCACACAGTCCCAGGTCATTTGGTGGAAGGAATCTTTTACACATCACTTCCTTCTTCCTTCTGTCACTGTGCTCTAGAGCAGGGAGGGCAGATTCGCTTCTCCAGGGGATCTGAGGCAGAGACTTAGGTCATTTTCTTCTCTCATGCTGGTTTCACCTTGTTCTAGATTGCCCTTTATTAATCGGTAATTGACAGTCATGGATCCTTCTGATTTTCTTCATTGAAACAGTGGAGCTCCAGAATAACTTTCTGGCTTCCTAAGGCTTTCTTGGATTTATCAAACTGGGTAAATACTGTATCGGTTTTGACATTAGAGTGAGAAATTGCCTGCTGCATACTAACCACATCTCTCAAGGACCTACTTACAAGCCAGCGCCCTCTAGCAGTAAAGATGGTGTTAACTTGAATACTGAGGAGGAAGAAAGGGAATATAAATAAAAAAGGCTTGGAAAAGAAACATTCAGTGGTTTTTAATTCTCTCAGAGCTCAGTCTGTAACACAAGTGCACGGGGACTTGTGTTCACAAATCCTGTTAGCAAACAACAGGATTTACGTATGTAGTTCCCAAGGCATCACTTTCAAAATTGTTCTCCTTGTGATCATGCTCCAGCAAAATCAGTTCACAGTTTTTAAAAATTACTCATGGAAAAAATTCTTTTGGGAATACCAGTAGTGCTTTGCAACTTCACGGTCTTTTTCAGACAGCTGTCTCAAAAGAGAGTTCTCCGACTTCTAAGACTCTGTCACTTGCATCCTTTTTCTGAGTAAGCACTTTCCATTTCATTTCTCTGTGTTCACATATTGGCTTCTGCAACTAGCTTTTCCCACTCTATTCCTTTGAGTAGAAGATTTTTTTCTGTTTACACAAACATTTTTTTCAAATTCTGAATCAAATTTTCTTTTTGTACTTATGAGAATTGGTCAAAATCAAGTTTTACCAAAAAATAACTCAATGAGTATAATGGGAATGTTTTGGAAAAGAACGTTTATCCTTACTAATTAAATTAACTTCTGATGCCATAAAGCTAAATTTAATTTTAAATTGCCAATAAATAAATCTTGATTTCACATTTCTGATTTCTTTGTTAAGAACTGCTCCCTTTAAAATTTAAAATAATTTATCAATGTAAATGATTCTTGTTTCTTAGAAATTTGTTTATAAAATCCTCTGCAGTAATTCTCTAAGTCAGTGCTTTCCTGTCAAAATATGCAGGTAATTTTGTTCTTCTGACAATGTCTCTTTTCCACTTTATTTTTTCATCCTTCCTACACCTACCACTGTTTAATCCATTCCAGTTTAACTCACTCTGAAGAGAGAGGGAGAGAGTACTGATGCCAAAAAAATGCATTAAAAAATGCTGCCTCTTATAGATCATGAGTTTGCACTGAGTGAAGATCTCTGTAGCGACAAATAGCACAGAAATAGTGGAATTATTCCATCAAATTGCACTAATATGGTCCACCAGAGTCAAAATTTGCCAATAGTTACTAATTATCAGGTGTGTGGTGAAAGATGTGATGGGCTGTTGTGTTAGCAGACAGGAGATCTGAGTTTCAGCTCAGCGACTGACCCACTCTACTATCTGTACTTCCGACTTATAAAGAGTCATGTTAACACACCATTATTGACAGAGGTGGCAATAAAACAGGAACAATTAATCAATGTCATCTAGAACTTTCTGCCCTGAGCTACCATCCATGGCTTGGCTACTCCAGTATTGAGTGTCAATGGGTGGAACTGTGCACAGCCAGCTTTGTCCTTCATCCTTCTTGTGAGGGCATGCTGTAATCCTGGTTACAAATCCAGACACCGACCAAGAAAACTGTGTAACTTTGGTTATGGTGGTAACTTGATGCAGTTTTTGATGAATGGGGACAGGTAAGGGATTGTACACATATGAGTTTTATAGTTGCTTTGGGATGGCTCTAAGATATGACTATGACACAAGTTTTGCTATTATGCACCCACTTTTGTACTTGAATAGACACAGTGTAAGGGGCACCTTAAACAAGCTAATGTTATAAGCATTATAGTGTATTTTAGATGAAACAAACCCAAGGCATTTCTAGGAAAACAAGATGAAGCAGTAAATTGTAGAGGATCTCATAAATGTAAATGTAATGCCCAAGGCTTAACACTTATTTTCTCTCCTTTTTCTTTTTTCTTTTTCTTTTTTTTTTTTTTCATATCCAAGCAACACTTCATGTGAAGCTTCACAGCATATCATAAATTTTCTTCCAACTAATAATTAACTTACCTCTGGCTAATACATTTTGCAGAATGTCAGCATGGAGCTGCTAACAGTACCTTAGGAGGATATAGTAATGACTTGGTGCTTGAGGTTGGGGATAAAGTTTATGAGTGTGACTTTCTTTCCAAATTAAATGTATTAAAACTTGCTTGTAGGGGAACAGGTATGAATATTTAAACAACTAAATGCATTGTTGAATCTATTTAGAGACCTATTATGAAAATCAGGACATATATCAGATGTTCTACCATTGATCACAGTCTCTGAGCTCACATCTATCCAAGCCTGACTGATCGTGAGCCCTTAAAAATCTATTTTAAAGCAGGAGTAGAATACTTTTTGATTATCAAAAATCCATAAAATATTTAATAGTTTCATTGGCTAGATTCACAAAGGCTTTCATGGCATGAGGGAAAGACTCTGATAAAGAGAGGAAGCACTGAAGGTGGCAGAATTCGAAAATCAGACAGATTATTTGATTCATATTGGAGCTGTTGGTCTTGAATGATAAAAAGTTATTTTAAGATGTAGAACACTTCCACTGTTTATTGTTTCAATAGAGCAGAAAAAAACAACTCATTCACAAGTGACAGTTTGTCACAGAAAGTGTAAATAAGAAGGCTGAAAAGGAGGAACTTTGGAGTTCCTAAATCCCTTCCAAGCCCTAAAGCAGCTTTCATCACCTCTTCATCTTGTTCTGATAGCTTCATAATATCTGAATCCTTTTCTAGCTTTCCCAGAAGATCCCTTTCTATGAAAGATCAGAAATAGGGAGAAAGTTTGATATGCCAAAAAAGTGCATCAGAAAACTTCCTTCTACAGCCTTTCTCATTATCCTTCCATTCCCAGGCAATTAATTTCCAGTGCCGACTTTATTTTCCTTTCAGAAATGTATTATGAAGACAAGACAGATAGTTTCTTTAAACCTTCCTCTGAGTTCTCAGGAGCAAATGCCAACATATTTTCCCATTTAAGGATGGTTTGAGTTGGTAAATTGTCCTCTGAGAGGATTCCTGAAAGACACTCCATGCCTTTCATTCCCATCCCCGGCTGAAATGTGAGGACCATTATCCATCCTCTAGAGACAGAGCAGAATTATCTAACACTGGATGCACTGAAACTGGGGCCAGACTGCAAGTTCTTATTAACAGTTAGAAGACTGGAAACAAAACCCTGGACTCCTAATGCCAAGTCTTTGTTAGTTGCCTATTACCTCAGCATGAACCTATGCTGCAGTATATCTGAAAACCTTTGCTTGACAAAAGACACAGGTTACACTTCAAAAAATGAACCTGTGGGAAAGTGACTCCAATTGCATAGGCTCTAATGATTTGTGCACATCTGCAAATTTTAGAACTTCATTATCAAAAGTACCCAGTCCTCTCTGTTACCTCTTATTTGCTGGGCACACTGAAAAGACCTGGCCCTTTGAAAACCAAGTTCCTTGTGAATGGCTCAATCTAACCACACCAATCACTAGATCATGTTGGAAAACTCAGGCCATGAATTTGCCATTGAAAAAGCTATTGTGAAGAATAAAACCTTATTTGGGGAAAATATTTTACACTTTTGCTCTGTACCATCTCTTTTGTATCTCTAATAAGAATTTGGGCTTTTGACTGACAGCTAATTTCCTAATCATGACTTTCACAAATGGCAGTTACTTTAAAAATAATTTAATAAGGTTTTGATAATGTTTTGGGGTTTTTTTTCTCTTTTTCAATATTTCTACGGTAATACAGTACCACCAAATTTCTTGGGCCAGTTGGTAGTTGGCTATGAAGAGCTTATGTGTAATATTTTCCAATGAGTTGTATGGTCCTTGGCAGAAATAAAGAGGATGGATAGAAAAGAGATGAAGACAAGAGCTGGAATGAACAAAAAGGGTAAGCCAGTAGCTGACGACAGAGAAGAAGAGAGTTTATTTAAAACAAAATACAGTTGAACTTCTTAAATGTAAATGAAGAAAATAAGAACTGAAGTGGAAAATAGAATAAGATGGAAATAACCAATAAGAAAATAATTCAGAAATTGAAAATTTGAACTAGAAAAGGAAAGAAAATGTAAAGTTAATGTAATGAAGCACACATTATTATATTTTTTGTTTTACATGACTGTTATTGATGCTAGGGAAGAAAGAAAGCAAGCTTTTATACAAGGATATCATAGCAATATGGTAAACATCTCTTAACTACTATTAAATGAGTTTATTTGTGCTGTAGTATGAACTCAGAGAGATTTTTTATGATTTAAAAACCCTGTCTAGATTGGAAAAATATTTTATTGTTTGCTTGTTTGGAGTTTTTTAATACTTTTGGTGACTGTATGTAGATTCAAATACAAGACCAAGCAGAGGAAAACTGGCCTAGTGCCAAGATATCTCCATGTTCTATTTAAAATAAGTCATCCATGTTTTGGAAGCAAGATCTTAGCAATGCTTCATAAATCCCTCAAGTAATACTTAACCTTGTCATGCTGTTTGTTTCTTACATTATCTTTTTGTCTCTTTCTCTGTACAGATCTGATAGATGTCAACTGAGTCAGTGCCAAGTTGCAGAAGGCCTGTTTTTAAAGGTGTTCTTCTGAAGTATCAGCCACATTCAAACCAGAGAATATGACTCTTATTCTGGGAAGCATAAAATTACCTGGAAATAGCTTTAATATTTCATCAGGGTTTGGGGAGCATTTTTGGTGCATGTTTCTATTACTTCAGCAAAACAACTTCTAAACTTAATAGTGTCATCTTCTTACCCTTGAATGTTTCAAGGGACTTAAAATTTTGTCTTACAACACTGCCTAATAGCTGCAAGAGGTAACTGTAGATGGTAACTGCTCCAGCTTCATTCAGTTTATGTTCTTCATTCTAACCACTCATCCTACTCAGTGATCATTTATGGTAAAGCAGGGCCTCCATGCCAGTGCCAGGATCAGGGGGAGTCAGTCGGAAATTTGTGGTTGCTGCCCTGTGAAAGCCAGCGTCATTGGCCACTTAGTAGTCATAGTTTCAATATACTTCCCCTTGTTTTCTTTCATTGGGCTACATGACCAATATTATATCATTTTCTGTAACATTGTGAACGAAGGGCCAAAAGTGTAGGGGTTTGGTTTTTTGTTTGGTTGGTTTTTCTTCTCACCAGTGTACCATGGGCCCACCACAACAGATCTAATCCACCCATGAAGTATTTCCAGTAGGAGAACATTTATCCTCAGTAAGATGAGCCGTTCTGTTGTTTGTTTTGTTTCTCTCTTTTTTTTTTTTTCATATTTATACTGAATCCAAACCCTAAGGAAGGGCTTATCATTCACTCCCAATTACCATCTTGGAAAGACAGTAGAAATGATAAATTTCTGATATTGAATAAACTCAGGAGATTAGCTGATGCAATAACATTAAAATTGGAAATGAAAAAGATAATTATTTTTTTTTTCCTCCAGATGAATATGCTGAGAAGAAATTACAGGCAAAAAAAAAAAGGAAATCTAGTTCCACATCTGTACACTAATTTTAAAAATCTCAGTTGACTACAGAACTTACATACCCATTAAATGTCAAAACTGTGGAAACAAAGGTACACTAAACCAAATTACTGTTTTAGCCTTTGCTCATAAGTTTTTTTCTGTGTTTTGGTGAGACAGAGGATTCTAAATACAATATATTCAGTATCTGCTGTTTCATATGTGGAGATAATAAGACTATGAAATTCAGGTTGCAGTTATTAAAACTAATGACTAGAAGTAATAACAATAATCAGTGGCTTACTGTTAATAATTACTAGCATTATTGAATTAATTTTGTGAGATGCACTGTTTTATTCCCTTCAGAGTTTCCATTATTTACCAAAGTATTTATGTGGCTACCTTCTACAAAATGGCCAAACTGAAATCCTTTCTTCTTCCTCACAAACTCACTTTAGTCTTCTCTGCACTTAAGCTCAGCAAGTTGCTTCTCATCAATTTACTGTGTTCCCAGAGCTTGCAGGACAGTTGGCAGGTAGTGCATTTGGTGACTTTTGCGTGTTATTCACAGCTGGGTGTTTTCTCTGGGCTACCAGCACCACAGTGAATGTTTCCTCATCACCTGGTTTGGTCCTTTTCTGCACCAGTACAAAGGACCCATGGAACATTGGGAGACCCTCTAGATGAGAGCCCTGAGGGTGAGTGAACAATAAATACTAGTGTTTTTCCTAAAAAAAAAAAAAAACTAATGGACCCAGCTGATACATAGCCACTTTTCTTCACCTTACGAATGGTTCAAAGGAGTTGTATGATTTTTGTGATAGGGAAAAAAGGAACATCATTTAGTGCAACAACAGTCTTAAAACTAATGTGCTGTGCTTCACCTTCACAAGGGTGAAAAAATTGGGCATTTTAAGCTTAATCACAACAAGAATTCCTTCACATTAGATACTTGTTCTCACATCTTATACCAAGATTTCTGATCTTAGATTTATTCCATAATTGTATAGACAACAGCAATTTAGGGAATGTTTTACTGGTTTCCAAACTTTAATAGTTATAATTATTCTTTCTCTCTCTTTAAGTCTGGTTCTATTATCCTTGCAGACATTTCTCTTCCTGTCTTTTTATCTGTCTTTTGGTTTGAAATTACACTTTGTTCTTTCCTTTCTGAGAAAGCAAGAAGTATTATATGCAGACCACAGAAAGTTAAATGAAGTCATGATGATATATAGAAATATAAAATGTGAGAAATGGATGGAACAATGGCAAAGTGCCCTGTAAATCTGTGTGGAATATCTGTCACAGACCTGGAAAACTGCTGAAGCCATAAGACATATAACTTGGCTTGTAACTTGATTAAAGCACTGATGGCAAAATTCTGCTCTCAGAGGTGAACAACACATTGCTTTGTGTTGGTGTTATGTGTTACTGCAACCTCAACCCTTCCACTGACATCAATGCAACGCTCTTACTGTTAGGGTTGCACATCAAATCTCAGGGTTGTGATGGATTTGTGATGAAGACAGGTGATGATGATGAAGATGAAGATGATGATAAAGATTAAGATGAAGATGAAGATTTATCTGTACAATAATGATGACTTCTTTGGAAGTGCACACACACAAGCCCAAGCCTTCCCTCTTCCTTTGTCAGAGCTGCCTATTTTCACTTCTGTTTCCCCTGGGTCTGGGATCTTTTTTTCAATGCACCGAATATGCCGAAAGTATGTTGAATGCGTTAGGGTGTGCTGCATTCAATTCCTAGAGCATTACTGCCTGGAAGAGCAGAGACGTGCTCTGGCATCTGTGGCACTCTAACAGAGTAATTCCCTTATGGTTTAACCTTGAACACTTTCCTTACATCCCCGTGCCTTCTTTTCCCTTTCAGCAGCATGGCTCTAATGAAACAGGCCATTTTTCAAATCACTGACTGAAAGTTTTAAAAAAGCTCCTCTCTTTCCACATGAAGAAGTCCTTGCTGTACAGAATAACTATCCTAAGTGCTCTAACATCCCCTGAGTCTGTCTAGAAGTTGACTGTGCAATTCAGTGTGATAGGTCCATTTATTATTATTTTTAATTATTAGCTGAAAAACATTGGGAAATAATTGCTAACCCTTAGGATTAGTTTCCGTTCTTTTACAGACTAAACCTTCAATCTTAAGCATGAAAAAAAGTCCTTCCTTAAACTTCTCTATGTGACTGAAGAGCATTTCTGTGAGTGAGAGCCAAAGGATCTAGTCTGAAGTCCTTTGAAAGAGTTGATCTGTCTTGGCTCTCAGCTATTTTATCCTTATCTTAGCAGAGACCATAATTGCAAGAAAAGCCTTTCTGGGACCATCTGACTTCCTTGAGTGAGGAAAACAGCCAAATCTATCTTATTGAAAGTAGAATGATATCCTTTAGAGATTACCAAACAATATTATTTTTTTTCTGATGTCTACGTCTCTTTTTCATGTGGGAAAGTAGCAACAACAGCAAACACATCTAAAATCCAGGAAAGGATTTTTCATGAGGCATTGCAGAGGTTTTGCATACTAATCTTTATGACAAACCGTGCTTGATTCCGCTCCTGTTAGTATCAGTGATGAAAGTCCCATGGATTTTAGTTGGAACAGCATCAAACCATATTTTGATGGCAGTTTGAAAGAAAAATTTTGTTTTCTCATAAGTTTCATGTATAATTTCTTGGCCCCTTTCCTCCACAGCCTCTGTCTGAGAGGCATGGAGACCTTGTAGGAGTTTAATCTATAATACTCCTATTAATGTCATGGCAACAATTACAATGTCAGCGCCCCAAGGACTGTATCGTTACAACTCACAAACAGCTCTCAGAAAAGAATATATCACTAAATTTTACTGTAGGCAAATGGCAGGCCATGAGGAATGGCATGACGGAAGAACATGTCTGAATGTCTGCCTTTGCATATGTTTTCTACTCCTCTCTTATCTATTTGAGCAACCTTTGGCCTTCAGAAACCATTAAGTCATTGTACTGTGCCTAATATTTCCTTTGGGAAAATGTGCCACATTAAGGCACAGTTCAAATACCCCTTTTAACTAAACAACAAATTGCACCTCTTTTTGCACTTTTTATTTTCTTTTTTTCTTTTTGTTTCTTTCCTGTCATTCATTATGGTTCCTGCAGGGAATAGAGCTTCAACCTTAAGAACTGTAAAGAACAGTTTTAAGTGCTCCATCATAGAAACAGCCACTAGACTGTAATTCAAATTTGCAATGCAGGCAGTGTGCAGAAAGATCCCTGTACCCATTGCTATGATGACTGTACTTCAAAAATTCTTATTAGCTAAAAAGAGGGACATAAGTTTGTATATCTTTGAGTTATGTTAGCTTCATGTTTCTTCTGCAGAAATAGTTCCATGGGAACATCAAAACGATACCTCTTATTTTAAAGCTAGAGTCCCAAGAAAAATCCTTATGTTATGAGCCCTATTGGCTAACAAGTGTGAATTCTATGTTCAATTTTTTCTATGTATAAAAGTTCTTGTAAGGAGAATAAGTTTTTCTCACTAACATGAACTGGCAAAACTGACAATACATGCCCTCATTTTACAGAAGAGCTACAGCAATAAAGTTAAACAGCGATCACACTCGTTCTCTGAGGAATAGGTGAAGAAGGATAATTGCTAACTCCAAGTTTCAATGTTTATATGCTAGACTAAAATTACCTTAGTACCTTTTAAAAATTTGATTGATCTAGTCTAATTAATGTAATCTATATTAATTTAACCCGATTTAATGTAAAATTAAATTAAATATATAAACAATCTTTATAAAGATGTTCCTATAGAATGTCAATGAGAAACATCTGCTCCAAAAATAAAATTGCTGCATAGATAAGCCATTTGATCCAGGCAAGTGACCACAGAGTGACTGAGTGGCTGGAGCAAATGACCTCTGCAGTCAGACATGCACACATTTATACTGAGCCTGCTGCAAGATGAAAAGTGTTATCTTAGCTCATGGTAAAGGTGGTGTAAGGTCATGTGTTTTAGCTGCAGTCAGGGTAGCAAGGGGATTATGAGATGAACATACTGTCTGGTAATGTGATTTGACTGAAGATGAGCTCAGACCTAGTAACAATTCTAGAGACTGTCTGGTCACCACCCTGGCATCTGCAGTGCCATTACATTTTCTATACTTGCCTTCATTTTTCCTGTAAACTGAAAGGAACTGTGAAGGTTTAACATCTGAAGTCACAGAATCATAGAATCATAGGATCATCTAGGTTGGAAGGCACTTTCAAAAGTCATCTAGTCCAACCCCCCTGCAGTTAGATACCCCCAACTAGACCAGGTTACCCAGAGCCTCGTCAAGCTTCACCTTGAATGTCTCTAGGGGAGGGGCCTCAAACACCTCCCTGGGCAGCCTGTTCCAGTGCTCCACCACCCTNNTCTAATCTAAATCTGCTCTTCTCCAGTTTAAAGCCATTACCCCTTGTTCTGTCACTGCAGGCAGTAAACAGACTGTAATGAAGTAAATGAAAATGAAACTGGGTTACTGTGGACTTTCCGATTAAGTCATCTTTTCTGGGGATTTTTATAACTATCCTTTTCCTCCAATTACCTAAGACAGTTTACATAGCTAGTACCTTGTATGAAGTTATCAGGCTATAAATGCTCTCAGCTATGTAGGCAGAAATTTCCTACTGCTGTTTTGATTGATATCTGAAGTCATAAGTTAAAGCATTTATCAGATGTTTTCTCCACCCTCCAGGAAAAAACCCAAAACAACCAAAAACCCAAACCAACACATTTTTTTTTTTTATTTCAGGATTGCCTTTTTCACAACAGATATAATGAAATTCCCTCAACTTTATAGTCTGAGTGAGAATTGTAGCAGTTCAGTTAGGCTGAAGGACTTTGAAAAACAAAAAAAAAAAAAGCACAACAGACTGGTATTTAGCAAGATATTTCAAATAGTAGGGACAATCTCCAACAGCTAATCTTTTATTTATTTAGAGATGACTTCCACACTATGTGTTTGTAAAAATATTCTATTTGTTTAATCTGTCATGTCCAAGTGTTCTGAATTATTTGCCAAGGAGATTTGAGTGCTGTCAACACTGGCCTTGTTTCATGCAAGAATTGGCCATGCAAGAATTAGAAGGGAGCTCCATAAAAAAAGATGATCATGTAAAGTAGAAGGAGTCAAGGCAAAAAGGGCTTTATGAGGAGGTATTGAGAAAGACTAGATTTTAGTCTAATGAGGCCAGTTTTCCAAGGGTGCCAGTACGTTCATTGCACAGAAATTGGCTACAATGGTAAATGATTTGGAGCAGTTAAATTACTCTTTGTACGCCACCTGCCCTCTTGAAGCATCTCTATGTATTGCATTCATCCCATACTGCCTCATCACAGCTTCATCAAAGGGTAAATCTGGAATGAAGATTTACCTTCGAATTTGGGACAGACTCTGTGTGAATGCAGAACTAGACTTTGCATTAGGATTTATCTCTACCTGCAGAACATGTCAGCCTTGTAATTATTCATTCCTCCAAAGCCCCATTAAATTAAACAGCTTATATGAATTGTCTCCTATGCAATACAAAAAATGTTTGAAATTTGAAGGAAATTAGTTTGAAAACATAGGAAAACTGAAAGCTAATTGGATTATCCAAAGAGATGTTTTTTAATTAAAAGAAAATTGCTGCCTGAAAAGATGAGTTCCTACACCTGTCACCAACATAAGCAACACAAAAAGTAGCTCTATCAATGAAAGAGTTGGAGTGTTGGCAACACTGCTTCCCATTCTAAAGGGAAAAGTCAAAGGGCTGCTTGACTTACCAGAAAGAAATGGAAATGCTTTTAAAAAACTCTGTGGTGTGTATAACTCCTTCCTTTTGCTTTGTCTGCACTACGAGGTTTCAGAAAGCAAAAACAATATTCAGATATAACTTAGGACTTTTTTTAACTATTTTTTTGTTTTGGCTTTTGCTGTTTCTTCTCTTATAAGCAGATAATCTCTGTCATCTTCTATATGCTTATATGGCTTCTATATGCTCTTTATGCTTATTTGAGAAATGTGTTCTAGTTTAAGAGGACCCTTGTGTCCACACCCCTGAGTAATGTGTGATGTACTATATTATCTGTCTGTGAAGAAATGTGGCAGTTTGGGTTCAATGAACTTACTTTTCTGTAAAATCAGTTGACAGGGAAAAGAAAATCCAGGAAAAAAAAATTGTTGAGGCACTCTGGTCACCAATAATATGGCTGTGGCATAAGTCAGTTCTGTGCATCTGCCAACTGTGCATCCCAGCTGTGAAATGGTTGTGTTCTAGTTTGAGTTGCACTGTAGTTTCTGTAACACATTCTGTTTTCCTTATAATCCCGACCCGTCTTAAATTGTAAAGCTAACTGTGAGTCATAAAGCAGTTATGACATTCTGGCCACAAGAAAGGCTGAGCCATTCTGCTGGAAAAAAAGTGATTCCCAAATATCTGAAACATCTTAAGAACTAAGGAGTCGAGTCCTCAGCTGATGTAAAGGATTGTTGAATTACTGTGTCTGGAGCTCTTGTTCCCCAAGAGAGCTTTGGTTTTTATGATAGCAATAGGAAGCTTTTTGTTCCTTTTGTTTTTTGAAAAATAGCCTGCTGTTCTGTGTGAACTCTGAATTGTATTTCAAACGCACAGCACTGCTCACCTTTAAAATCACCTCTGGAGAGTATAATTGGAGTCCCTTTGGCTGAAGGATTTGACCGAGCTATATTTTCTGCTGCTGTTCAGATCAGTAATGTATTTTACAATAAAATTCTTGCAGGCACTTATTCCCTTCTCAGGTGACCATCCTTATTGGGAAAGCAACCTGTACAGCACATACAAAGATGAGAATGCTCAGAAGTTAAGTGAAGCCTTCATTGGACACTGTGCATATCAGGTTAACATTGAAAGTACATACATATTTTATGAGATTATAGGTTATTACATGAGCAGAACGAATCAGATTTTTCAGAAGAAATGAACACCTGGTTCTAGATGAAAGTGTTGAGATTTTAAATTATATAAAGCTGGGATATCTGAACATAAGAAATACTAGTATTAAAAATTACCTGGAACTTGTTTAACTGTAAACTGTGATCCCAATTCATCATTCTAGGTACTTCTTCATTAGCATTTTTCAGCAAGTTTTGTTTATTATATTTTATTATTCTCTAAGACAATGTGCCGCTTCTTCCTCTGCTCCACAAGTACGGACCATAACTTCTGGGTTTGTATCAAGCTTATATCAGCATGTAGCAGACACTTTAAGAGCAACAGGTTAGGTGTACCTGAATTACACAGATTGGGGATCATCTGCAAGGGGGAATAAAGAAGAATTAAACTTGTATAGAAGAGAGAAGCACATACACAACACAGTGACTTTCGTATGCATTTTTTTCAGAAATATTGCAATAGAACCAGATGTGCTGTTTTGAAATCTTAGAACATGTCTCTGGCTGTGAACACTGCCAAAGGGCAGGAAAACACTAAACTTTTCCATTCTGCTTTTCCTGCAATGACAAGGAACTAATGGAAACGGAAGAGGTCATTTTATTTATAAATGACTGAGAGAGCATTTCTGCAAGACCTCAGTCTGGTCTCAAAAACTATCTATATGGATAAGACTATTAAAAAGGAAGTGGAATTTCAGTTTATGAGTTTGAGGATGCAACTGTATGTTGATCAGAAGAAGAAACACAAGAATAAGAAAGAGGAATGACTTGAAGCAAGTTTTGGGGTGGTACCCCATTTGAAGAAAAATGTATCAATCTTTCAAAAGAGCTAATCTGCTATCATTCTCATCTCTGGACTGTTGGTGCTATGTCCCTTATTTATATAAATATTGGGTTAAATATTGGGTTGAAATTATTTCAGGAAGAAAAACAGTGGGAATTAAGGTCAGATCTATTGAAAAGAAGATTTCTTTAGTTCTGCTGCTCATGAAAAAGATTTTGTTTTCTTATTTGTTTGCTTTCCTCTGTAGCATCCAACTTTATCCTTAAAATAGTCTTTCTCCAGCATTGATACGACATTGAAGTGCTAAGGCACCATTCTTAAGTCTTTCATGGTTTCTTCCATGATTTCTATCCCAGCTGGTGAATTAAATAAAATTAGTAATACTAATGTAGTCATAGAAACAGAAAATTCACCCCATTTGTAAGATTCAAGCTTTAAAGAGTGCATGCTGCCATTTACTTATGCATATCCAAGTATGAGATGTCTGTTGTTTTTAAGAATATAGGTTTAGCACTGGACTGTGTGAGTCGTATGTTATTGTATGTGAACAAACAAGTTTCTTCAGGAAGGTGGAAGGCATGATATGACCAGAAACCTTCATGTCCACCTGGAATTGGCTTGGAACCAATATGGACCTGGTTTCTGCTTTGCCTTCCTATGACAGGGAGCTGGGAATAAACACCAAAACAAAACTTTCATTATGGTCAAGTATACTTTGGCAGTCAGCAATGTCACATGTGACACTCGTAGAAGAAAGAGAAGAAAACCAGGTTCTTTTGCTTCCTGCATATACACTTAGACACAGGACTGTAGATTCTCCAGAGTTTGCAATACAGTTTCTGGTCGGCACTTTCAACTTTTATTATTATTCAACTATTCAATTTTTATTATTATTATTATTTATTTTATTTTACAATATTAAGATAAACTTTTCAAACTCCTATCCTTTGAAAACATTTTTCAAAACTCCATAATGTACAAAGTATTTTTTTGTTGTTTACAGCAGCTTTAGTTATCCAAAAGTTTTCAAGAATCAGCCAAGATCCTTTTAATCACCTCTGTTCTCTGTTTTATTCCTCCAACACATGAAATTTTAACTATGGTTCTGATCATTCCTCTTTGTGATTATTCCCTTTTCAGTTTGGTTCATACGATGTTTCACTTCTCTGATTAGCTTTGTTTACACTCCTCTATTTCCTGGACTTCCCAGATTACAGTTAAAAACCATCTCTTCCAATTAGATTTAACTAAAACTTCTCCTGGCTCCAGCACAATGTCAGTTCCTTTCTCAGAGGTACCTTGGGAAGCATGCACGATGTGGATTTCCCATATCTGCATTTTACTCCTTTATCTTCTTTGATGTAACGACAGTAGACTGTTGGGTTTTTTTGTTGTTATCAATGGTATTTTACTCATATTTTAAATTCTCTTTACTATAATAAAAACCTTTGAGAAGGAAATTCTATTTCTGAGATGCAGGTAGACCAACCGCAAAGCTTTGGCTACTTTTGGATCTTGATGTGAATCCAATGCTCTGCAACAAATATCCCTTGTTCACTAGATACTTTTTCAGAAGCACGTATGGCTTTTAGGGCACGTGTCCTATTGACTTTTAATGTGCCTCAAGCATGACTAGCTCTCACTGTTTCAGCATTCTGTGCAAAGTAGTTTCCAAATCCCCACAGTAAATTGGTAGTTATAATGATCAGTTAGTATTTAGTGGCTAATTCACTTTAGAAATGCTGTCTTTCTGGTTCTACCAGCCAAGTACAGCTTATTCAGAAGTTTAGTTCAGTCTCAGTCTCTTATTCCTAGAACTCACAACTTTAAAAAAAGTAATTCTTCTGCTTTAGGTGCTCACTAATATGATTTATCAAGGTATTTTGAGCACTAGGCACTTCTTAGCATAACAATAGATATGCAGATTTTTTTCCAGACAATGTATTGTAACTCAATGAGAAAGTATATGCCTGAGTCAGGAATTTCTGGTTGAAATTCTGTGGTCTGTATAGTGAAGGATGTCACACTAGTAATTGGCTATAATCTTTTAAAATTTTGACTCTATGAACAATTCAATATTCCCTGACCCAAATTTCAGAAGTAATAATGGTTTCATTATACCTAAAGAAGGAGAGGCTGTGTTATTTTGTCATAGTTGTTAATTTGAAATGAAGCTTATGTAAAAGGAATAAAATATTTTATCATGAAAATTCTATTTCTGATCCAGTTTTCAGGCAAGTTTTTGTGCTGTGTAAACATATGCTAATCTTAACAGTGCAAGAGAGGACAAAAATTGTGTAGGAACAGTGTTAATTCTGCTATATGAATTTTAATACTATGATATTAAGCACTTCTTCACTTTATTTTTCCATCTTGCAGTAGTGACATCATGGAACATAAATCAGTCTTACTGGCTCATGAATTAGCAGGTCTCCAAGCATATACTGACAGGACAATTAAATGGTCCAGAGAAAACTGCCTAAAGCCCTACACCAGCAGGAAGGAAAGGATCACAAAGAATTTATTCTTCCTGTGAAGAACATCTAGTTGACTCAAAGTGCCTTCTATCAATATCTAATAATATCTCTCCATCCAGTGATGGAAACCAAAAGTACTTTTGGCTTTTAGAGATATGAATCTTGTTTAACATACCCTGGATACATGAGGTTACTCACATGGTAAGCTCAGAAACAGGACTTAAAATCTGCAATCTCTGAAGGGAGCCGGTGTTTATGCCTGATTTCATCTTAGTTACATATGCCGTACTTTTATTTTCTGAATTTTTTCTGATTAATAATAAATAGAGTCACTGATATAGGTTGTATCTTTTATCCCGAATTTCCCATTCCATCAAGCATCTCTTTCCTGGAATTTTTCTTTTGCCATTATTTCTCACCTTTTGAAGGGTATTACAGTGACAAAATCAACTAAAGCCATGGAGAGAGCTAAGAAAGTTACTGAAATCATGTTTGACTTGGATTTGAATTCAGACTGAGCTGAAACTGGGTTATGAATAACTATGGTATTAGCAAACATGAAAGATTTTAAAATGGGATTTTATAATGGACTTTAATGTAACAAGCTGATTACTAATTCCACAACTTCCCCCCCCGTTACTGTGTGAACCAAAATATGGAGCCCTAAACATGCATACCAGACCCATGTTTAAAAATGCCAAAAAACAGAACATGAATAAAGAGTAAATATCAAAAGACAGCAGCATA
Source organism: Scolopax mira (assembly GCA_004320125.1). Taxonomy (NCBI): domain Eukaryota; kingdom Metazoa; phylum Chordata; class Aves; order Charadriiformes; family Scolopacidae; genus Scolopax; species Scolopax mira. The sequence continues at coordinate 317,043 of BJBW01003872.1, forward strand.
AAAAGGATAGGAAGGGCAAAATGAGAGCCTCACCACTGTCTTACTGCTGACAGCTGCACTGATTAAACATTCATGCAACTGCTTGTATATTGATGTCTTTATCGAAATCTCTCTTATATATTAATTATTCCTACAGCAAACACAGAATTATAACATTAGATCTCTTAGTTATTGGATGAACAATGGAAGAAACAATGTGGATATTTATCTATGGACAAACTTTAAGTCAGATGCAAGTGATCACCAAATTAATATTTTTTAAAATGCCTAATGTGCCTGTTTTTCAAAATCCCTACTCCCACCAAAATTCAAAAATTTTCTTATTAATAGTTTCACTAAATTGCTAGAGACATGAGTGGAAATGGGTCTCTTGGGACAGAATGGCTTTTTTTCCCCACCCTCCCCATCCCACGGCAGTCCTATCCGCTAAACTATTGAAAATGGTCAACCAGCCACGGAATGACCCTAAAAAAATAATCCTGTCCAGTTGCAGACTTAAAGATGGATATTTCAGTCCATATCTGTTGTATTTTGTGAGTGGGAAAGGAAGATCTATTTCCTCAGCAAACTTGAGCTGTGCCTGGAAAAGGCATTGAAAAAAATTATAGATCTGCAGTGTCACTTCATAAGTCAGACAAAGGATGTGGGATAATAAATACCTGTGCTCATCCTCCTTCACTGAAGTTGTTTTTCATTTTGATTAGTGATTTTAAAAAGCTTATTTTTTAGTTTTCTATTTACCTCTCGAAAGGTTTTCCATTATACTGTTTCTATAAGTACATAAGAAAACAGATTACAATAAACCGATATATTTACTGAGACTAGAACTTTCTTTCTTCTCAAATGAAATGATGCTGGTGCTATAAACAGCTGAAAATATTTTCCCAAGCTATTAAGAGCCTTGGGATCTGTATTAATGACAGGCTTGTTAGAGTGTGAAATGCCTCCTGGCTTCTCTCCAGGGTGTTTAAACTAACCAACTGCTAAGAATAAAAGAATAATTTTCCTTTCGCTCTCACTTTGAGACTTTCAAATTATCATTGACTTTGCTGATATCTGTCCTGCTTTACACACATGCAAGTGAGAGAAGCATCAAACTAAAGTCCACACAGAGTGGCAGGTCTGAAGGATAGTAGTATTAATCACTGAATCCAATTTCTCAATGAAGGATAAGGCAACCTATAACACCATGACAAAAAATGCATCCTAAGTAGGAGAAAGCATATCCCTTCATTTTTGACAGCTGTCTAAAATTAGTTCCATCAAACTGACATTTGCCAATTCTCCATCAATTAAAATAAACAAAAAGCAAACCAAAAGAAAAACACTAACAAGTCACAAAACTTATAAAAGCCTTTCCTTTTGTTCTGAACTTGGTAAAAATGATTGACATGTTGCTCCAAACACTGACTGGTCTTGTGAGTTGTTTTAATTTGGTGAGGGGAAATTTGCCCAAGTATTTTCTTTACATTGTAGACAAATTAAGGATGTAAGATATCCTCACAATTTTGATAAGGAAAGTACTGTTCAACAGATAAAACAAGGAAAATAACATAACACATTTGAACCAAGAAATAAATTTTTAAAAAATCACTCAATCAGAAGTGCAGATGGAGTACCTAAAGGAGCCCACAAAAGTTATACGTACCATTTCTCTAAACCCAATCCAGAATATTAAATGGAATCCTTAATAGTTTGTTTTGGTATATGCATGATTGTGCCTCTCAGGGGACTAAAGATTGTTTTAGACCCAAATACACTGAAGGCTGCTGGACACACCGTGCTTTTGGAAAGTAAAATTATCTAGCTCCTAAAGTACAGGACCATAGAAACTAGTAATTAAAATAAGTTGGTCATCTAGTTTAACCTTGCTCAAATCAGGGCAAAGTTCAAAGCAGGGCTAGGCTTTCTTTAGCTTTTTTTGAAAAATGTGGCTTGACATTTTGTGACTGGCTTAGCATTGTGTTTGCTGTTTGCCATTTCTGTCAAGTCACTCTGTAGCACAGTTTTCACATTTATGAAATGGATGCTGGCAATATCTGTGAGGGAAAAGTATCGACCTGAAAGTTGCCTTCACATGGAAATTACTGGCGTTCCTTCCTGGCCAAAGAAGGAAGATGATTAGAGACGTCTACCGACCGGCCTCAGATTTGAAAGATTGCATAAGAAGGATTCTGGCTTTTATGAAACTCAGGACTGAGCTGGGAATCAGCATCCTGCTGTGTAGCATCCCAGCCAAGACAACACCTTGAGGATTAACAGTGCCTTCAGCAGTAGTGCATGGCAACTGCTGCAGATCTCTGTGAGTCAAGTAAAGAAAAAGAAGGGGTCTCAACTGCTTTCAACAGCAAGAACTAAAAATGTACTGAAAGACTAAGAAGAATGAACGAGGAAAGGAGAAACTCAAAATAATATCACTGAACACTTCAACAGACTTCACAATAATGGGAAAATATTGGAAATTAATGTTACTAGTATATCAAACCTTTTAAGCTTTCAGCTTCCCATTCACTTGGCATTTTCAATGACATTTTCCCAGATAAAGGGTGAATCATATCATAAATGCTCTGGAATCATAGGTCATTTGAGTAACTCCAGGTTGGAGGTTTGTTTGTGATTAGTTTTAGAAGACTGTGTGGAATGAAATAATTTAAGGTTAACTACATGAAGCATACTTTTGATAACCACATGTTTTCCCTAGTCATGCTTGAATTTATCTTCCCAACTATTTTCAAACATTTCCAGATTGCTTCTGACTTGTCTTTTAAAATATACTTGCTGCTAATCAAAACTGTGCATAACTTACTAATCATGGTGTCAGCTGCTACTAGCTTTATGGAGACAGCAGGATTCAGGGAAAATAAATTTTCAATTATATGACTGTGTAACCTGGTATTTGTTGATGGGTTTATTATGTACATTCTGAAAGGACAGGAAAAAGGCATAAACTTAGGACGGACACTTGGACAGAGGTTACAAAATAGCCCAAAACAGTAGTCAGTTTGCTGAATACCTGCACATGAGAATGAGTGGGTGAAGACTCTTGCAAGGCATGCTCCAGACTGTTTTTCTAAGTAGGACTTAAGCAACTAATTTCAATTCACACATGGTGAACAATTGCATGCAAATCAGAAAGCAGCAAACGCAAAAAGAAAAAACTGTTTTGCAGTGCAATAAACCAAAAAATATATACTTTTTATTTAACTTTAAAACAATTTCTATCATTCTGAACTTGCTGTTTTGTCTTACTGAGTTATTTCATTATTATTGACTTCCACACCAGTAGCACCCACACCCTCAGAGAATGCTCAAACAGTGATTTGTATATGTGATCATGCCCATTCTCCAACACATAATCTTGCCTGAAGCATCCCAGTGGCAGTCAACAGTCAGGGAAAGAAAGACCATTATTATTTTTATTCCTCAGCCTGGAAACTGAGGCCTGGAGGGGAGATGAAGCCTGTTAAGAGTTCTGCAATTCATTGTGCATGAGTAAATTGTTACAAGCACATAGAAGTCTCCTGTTTTCAGAAGGAGTTGCATGAACATAGCACAGGCTTGTGTGGAATAGGCTGTAAAATCAGATCCTAGTTTATCATTTAATAGCACTCAGAGACCTAGCTATGCACATACAGCATAAGTCTAGCAATACTATCTGATTAAAGTTGCTGAGCTAAAAAAGATAGGTATTTTCAACATTGTGTTTTGGTTTGTTGTTTTTTTTCATTTAGCTCACTAGATAAAATACTAACATTCTGCAAAAATTGCATAGTGCTTGTTAAATGCATGACAAATTGGGAAAGTGATAGCTTTCAAAAAGTAGTCATCAATCAGCCGGGGAACAGCAGGGCGAGGGGGTGTAACAGAGCTTCTCAATAAATCCTCATGCCCAGACACAGCTTGTGTTGGAATCAAAGATCAAATACCTTATTCTTATAATAATCACCAGCCGCGGTAGAATCACAGAAGAGAGGAATTTGTTCCTTAGATCCATATTTCTAAAGGCTCCTAAGCTGTTTCATAACTGCTGCTGAGGATTGGTGCACTCAGACTGTGGTTTGCTACTGTTCACAGAGTGAATTGAAAACATCTGGAGGCAAGAACCTGGTGCAAATCAATTTAGTTCCTCATTAATGGGTGAGAAGGTGGGATTCTAGCAATGGTTAAAATTCAAAACTCTCAGATGCTAGCTAAGGCCACATGAAGTTAATTTCTCTGTTCTTCCCCTATAGCAATCAAGAGGGGGAGACCTTTAGAATATGAGGTGCCTCACTGGAAAAGATCTCCCTTCTCTACCCCACACATATAGGCAGACACCTTCGTAGCTCCTGTGGATACAACCCTATTTGTTATTAAGGAAACAGAGCTAGCAATATAAGATCTCTAGTTACGTCTGTTCACTTTCACCTATTTTTCTTCATTAAAAAAATACACACGTCTGTTTTCCAGGGGTGCCAGTGCCATGCCTACAGCCGATAATGGTAAGACAGTCACACTAAAAAGGTTCTATTAGGTGTGTGTTGAGTGTATGCTAATAATGTTGGTAAGAGAAATGCGGAGTCCATAGAGCTCTGAAGCTTGGCAGAAACATGATACTTTACAAACCAACTGAAGTCATATTCTGTGCCTCAACAATATGAGCATACGCCTCAGCAGGATGCCTTTGACAGGCTTAAATGAAGCCAAATCAGAACGCGTGGGGGATTGTGAATAAGAACTGAAGGAAGAAGAGAAACACTGCTAAGGTATTATGAAAGATATAGGTACACACCTATTAAAAATTAACTTTCTTTCTCCATCCTTCATATACTAAATGCAAATATATGCAAACACAGAGATACTAATGACATTTGCTCTTCTGAAAAGCTATTCTACAAATGGCTTTGTGGAATGAAAATACAGACTTTTAATGAGAAGAGTGAAATAAATGATGTATGAGCGGTTTATGATGAACTTAAGAAAGCTGAGATGTCTCCAAGTGTTTGGGAAGTTAAGGGTGGCATCTAACTTCTTTTTTAACTAGTGATATGAGACAGAATCAAATAAGGGAAATCTTGTTTGTACTATTGGAAATCTCATTAGACTATAATATAGGAAAAAAAAAGAGGAATAAGAATGGCAAACTAACAGTTTTGCTTAAAAGCGGGAGAAATGGGCTTGTAAACAAAAATTTTAAGAGGAATCAGGGGAATCGAAGGAGAACTTGGACAACTTAGTGCATTTAAAGTCTGAGGAGGAAAGACGTTTTAGAAGCATTAGAGCTGCAGAATGAAAATGGAGAGTCAACTTCAGAGACTTGAAAATAATTTGGGGTTATTTTTAGTCAAGAAAACACAGTAGATGAGTTTGAGTTCTCCAAGGTCCATGTGCAACAGCAGCTGGAAGCTGTAGCACCTGTGCTCACAGAGAAAAGCAAAGAGCATCACAGACATTTGCCTGTGCGTTTGTCATGTGTCATATATTGGGAACCAGTATGCGCCATTTTAAGACCTGATCTCAGTTGTACTCTGCTCAGGCTTGAGAGAGGCACGTATGAGGAAAAGACATCTGTGCTCCACCCAGGTTTTTTTGCATTCGCTCCTGTCCCACTCTGGAAGACCCCTTCATCCACCCAACTACCTACTGTCAAAGAAATTTTCACTACCAACCTCCCTTTCTCCCATCATACTCAGTGAGGGCTCTTCTGTCTATTGATAGCTGGACTTAAGCCAGTTTTTAGCCTGCTTTCTTACTTAGGGTTCCTGTTCCTTGTGGTTTTTCTCCTGGCAGAAGACACTTCTTGCTGTCTCAAGGTGTTCCCCTGCGGTGAATCATTTCTCTGCTGCTTCATATTGTCTGCTGCTTTGTCCCTAGCTATTCTGCCTTTTAACCTTCCTATTATTTGTCTGTTTATTCCTGATTTTGCTTAGTTCTCAAGTCCTCCAGCCTTTCACTCATAGTCACACTTTTGTCTTTGAGCCTCAGTCCTTTGCACCCTACCTGCTCCCAGCACCCTTCCAGCTGTGTTTGGAAATAGTGAGTCCCTAAAAGGCTGATTGATTGCTTTTGTACAGATTGCTGGATCACATAAACTGCAAAAACATGAGAGGAACAGTATTTTTACTAGTACTAGTAGGCAATCCCAAAGGTTGCACAAGGCCCCAAAAATATTTAACAAGCTTCAAGAAATTACAAAGAATCCAATACCTCAATTTCATTGGGCCCCCTTGTAAGGTCCTCTTTCTGTGCTTATATTGTATTACAGTATTACTGGTTGGAAAAGGAGTGTATTTTTTTATAAGGGAGGAAATACAGGAAAGCAGCTAGGCCGCTGACCTGGGATTTAGATAATTCAGTTTAAATCTTTTTGAGGAACATGGTCCTCATGTGATTCTGAGTGAATAATGGTGTTTCTCTGTCCTTCCATGCAGCATGAAAAGAGTGAGGGGGTTTCCTTTACTTGCTGAAGTGTTGTAAGGATTAATACATTGAAAATTTTGAGGTGCTGGGTCGCCACATCAGTGTGGCACTATGAGCGCTTTAGAAACAAAGGCAATTTATCACTCCTATCCCAAATGCCTAACAGCTTTCTGGTGGCATTAAGCAGACATGTTTTCAATACCTTTGTTCAGCATATATTCTTTTTTCTTTCAGCCAATAGTTGTATTTACATATTCACCATGCATAATTACAGAAACATGTTACAATATCTGATGGGATGGAAAAGGCCCAGGTTTCTGCAGCCCAAGAAAGGTCAATAGAGTGATTTAGATTTCTTTTGGCTTTAAATAAGGCTGTCAGTTCTATAGCTAAGAAGAATATTATGTAAACATCATTCATATTCTGAATGAGTACACATATCACACTTTTGAGTCTCCTGATTTTCTTTCCTCTCAAAAAAAATTTAAGTATGTGAAATCCAGAAAAACACCTTGGGCATCACTCCAAGTCCTAGTATGCTTTATATGAATATTAATTTCTGCAACAGTTATTGGGACTTCATATAGGTAAAGAGGCTTCAGGGTACTGATGGAGGTCACATTTTGGTGACAACTTCTTGTGAACGTTCCTGAGAGGCTACTAGCCTTAGTCCAATAGCTTGATTAAGAGACTTTTCATTTGGCTTCACAATGTTGTGAGGGATAAATTAGTTACACAGAGTGGAGCAGACCAAGTTATGAAAAAAATGGATTCACTTTGCCTCATTTCTAAAGAATTAAAAACAACACAAATACTATTTAAAAAGTTGCTCTAACCTACAGAACTATGTATATTTTCCCCTCAAGGAAGAAACGGAAAGGTTTCAGCATTTTCACAAATTAAATTAATGAAAACTTTGATCATGATTTAATTCACTGTGGGAGATTGCTATAAATTGCTAGAGTTGATTGCTCAGGGTGCCGGGCGCTCATTTCATGCACAGATGTTGTTAGATATTGCAAGTGGTCAGAAAATCTGTTTTGCATGTGATACCAAACAGCAGAAAAACAACAGTGCACACCTTCATCTAAAAACCTTTGCATACCCACTTTTCTCAGTGTAGGGTTGTTGAAAAGTGCAGTTAAATTCCTCTTAAAAACTAAGAAAAATGAAAGAGGACAACATCTATACTTCCCCAGAACTTCATGGTAGCTTGTATTTATGCTATTTTTCACTGGTGATCATGTGGAAGAATAGTAATAAACTACAATTTCTTCATAAAACAGTTTCCCTCTCATGACACACACAGAAGGACTGATAAAATAAAATAGAATTGACTGTTATTGATAAAAATCAATCTGTATAGCATGTTACAAGGACTACTTTGAATCTGCCAGCCTTGGGAAAGTCTCTAATTTTTGGCTACAGGCATTTTAGCACAATGGATAAAACCAGAGATTTGAGTAATCTGAAAAAATTAGCTTTGTGGAGAGCAACTTTAGGCCATTTATAATCACCAAAAAAATAAGGACATCAACTATTTTCTCCTTCTGTTCATGTAAATCATTGTGTTTCATGTCACAAATGCTCTGCTAGCTTTTTGGGAAGCCCTCCTTACAGCCTGCCACCTGTCCCATGGCAGCAGAAGGAGCTGCAATGACTATGGTGTCAAGGATGTACTGTCAGTCAGTGGGAAACAGGAATGTTCTGGAGCATCCAAAGCATCCAAAGCTGGAGTTTTTGATTAGAGGGACGGTCTTTGGAGGTGCAATTTACTATTTAAATCTGTCAAAATTTCTTAATCAGATGATTTAATTAAATTATTTGGAAAGACTTTTTATGAAGAAAGAAGTGTATAACAGCTTAGGTCAAAGATGTCCAGTTTATACAGTGTTTTGGTTAGCTACAGTTTCATAATATAAGTGGCACTGAAAATGAGGCAGGAATATCTTTCTGCCTTTTTCCCTTCCTTTTTCTTTTATTTGACAATTAAGTCTAGGGACAGGAAGTGTACACTCCAGGTTTTATGCCCTTTAAGTTCTGCTAAACTCCTGGCAGAAGCTGCTACATCTGGACACCTTCCAGCTGCCCTTTGCTGCCTTTGATTCAGGCACCCAGCTGTGGCAGCATCTGGAAGGTTAGCTTAGATATAAGGGGTGGGCTTGGCAAAACTTTTGAGGAAAAAAATCAAATAATGTCCCTGGCTGTCACTGCTCTGACAACATCCAGCCCTCCTAAGTGCCAGAGCACCACCCAGAAGATCAGGTCACGGTTGCATTGTTCTCCTTTAGTCCTGCATACCCTGCTGCTATCACAAACCCATCAGACACACATCCCCACACACCTTTTCTACCATCCCATCCCACCCCACACATTTACCCCAGCAGCCCTAGGCACCCCCTCTCATGTACTCAGAACTGGCAAAGCTTGTGCTTAACCGTGTCTTTCCCTAACACTGTTTGTAGAAGGGCAGATTAACCACAGACTGAAATTAATTGGCATGTAAAATTATTTGAAAAATGCAAATGACTCCATTAAGTCATTTTAAATGTCACGCACGGTGCAGCACGGAGTTTGGCAGGGAGAAGGGGTGATTATCACAGGTAGGCAGGCCAGCAGATGGCTGAGCGCTTGGGAACACCGGCTGTGAGGGAAGGATGTTGTTCATAGCTCCTGGACTGCCTCGCTCTGTGTTAATAAACAACTACTAGTACAGTAATGGAAATGCCTATTAGCTCTTTTTGCTGTATTGTGAAGCTCACTAACATAACCCTGATATTTGCATAGCCACAATGCTACCCCATGCTTCTCTCTGCAGACTCAATTTAAACTTTAATGTTGCCAAAGCTGGTAAAAAGAAGCTGGCAGAGTGGTGTTTTTAGTGAGGTGCAACAATTCAGATTTCATTCCCGCATTTAAGCTTCTATGCATTGTTTTTATAAACATTAGGTTTAACTAGATATGGTGAAAAATATTTCTGTATGGATGCAATTGATCCTATGTGTTGCACAGTAGTTCAGGTGGGCTGTGAGGTGTGGTTAAAATTGCACCAGTCTTTTTGCTCATACTGTTTGCTGTTCCTTAGTGATTCAACAGATCAAGAAATGTTTTACTTACAGTGAACATTATGGTTCCTAAGGGGCTGGATGGTGCCTTTGTGGGAATTTGCACAGTGTCTGGTTAGAGAACTGTGCAGTTCCTACAGTGCAGGAAAAGGAACCATAAACTCTAACCAGATGGGATCAACCTCAGAAAAGAAATTGGGGCATCAAGCAGGTGGCAGATGGAAACGGCCTTTGTAACGAAGTCCAGATGGTCAGAGCTGCAAATATGCTGTGCTGGGAAGCCTGAACCTTCCTTCCAGGACCTCTGGCATCTATATTTTTTCTATAGTCATCCTTAATTCAGCCTGGGTTCAGGATGCTCACAAAAATATTTGGTTCCATCAGGAGGATGGGGACATCTTCAAAGGAGTACAATGAGTCCTTGTGAATACTTGAGAGTATGATCTCAAGAATCGGGGTAAGAAGGTCCTCTTGAGAGGAGAACTAGGAAGGAAGGGTGCTGCAGTGGTGGCAGGAACCAGCATCTACCCTTCCTGCTAGGAGTGCAGACAGGCAGCAATCTCAGGTTTGAAGGTGTCCTGTGGGTCAGATCACAGTCAGAGTTGGGACTATTAGTTGCCCGTGAAAGAAAAAGTTTGCCTGAAGACAGGAGGCTTTTGTCTGAAAGGAACAGTGTTCTATTTGCTCTGCTTAATGGAGCACAAATCCCACAAGCCAATCATGCAGTGTGATAGTTACCAAAATACTTAGGTAACTTTCCCGGGAATAGGTACAATATGTAAAGTATCTTCAGGCATTTATATCCATTGATAGCTGTGGAGACGCTCAAAGCCTGAATGGACACGGTTCTGAGCAACTTGCCCTTGGTGACCCTGGTTCATCAGAGAGTTTGGACTAAATGTTATCGTGAGAGTCCTCAACCTTTCTAATTCTTAGTTTAGAAGCAGACATAAGGTAAAGTGACAAAACACCATCTACAACATTTTAAAGGTTTAGAAAAAGCTTTCAAAAACAAAATAGAAATACAGAATAGAAAAACAAAAATGTCAGGGGGTCAACATGGTATTCCCACAGACTGGGTTTATGGCATCATATATTTGAAATCAGACTTCTCCATGTCTGCCTACTGGAAGTACCAGTTTTGCCATGCAGTGCTCTACAAAAAGAAAAATTGTTTTACATGGCCCAGAGCACGTAAGCTTCAAGTTCATTTCTAAAACTGGAATCTTGGATCAAAGTGAATATAAACTTCATTATTTAATCTGTTTCTCAGTCTGAACAGGAGAGTATTGTCTAACATGCTATCACATGAAATCTGAAAAGTTAAGATTGTACTCATGAGTATCTCTTTAAACAAAAAGGTATTGTTAAAAGAGTAGCAGAGAGCTAACAGAAAATATGTCAATATAAAATTAATTTTCAATATTATTTATACCTATACTTGGGATTTATCCTTTTACTGTCAAGCATGCAATTAATATTTCTCTTTCTCCCACTAACTTGCTGTGTAATATTCATCATATAACTTCTCTGAGCTGACAGCAACCTAAGTGACCCTGTACATATTTCAAGTCATCATTGTAGTACAATTACTTTTTTATTAATGTCTAATTTATAGGTTTATCTAGCTTCATAGGCCTTTTGTAAATGTGCTTAGTTTTAATTAATCAGTACAAATTAAAAATGATGTTGCAGTATTGGGTTTTTGTAGTAATCCATTCATAACAAATATGCACCTGACATTACAAGAGAAAAAGGTCAGTCCCATCACTGACAGTTTCTAAGTTTTTTGCATGGAGTCAATCTTAGAAATCTTGACACAACCTATCTGCATATTATAAACTAATATTCTCTAGCTCTTTCTTAAAAACTTCCTACACACCCAGCAGAGGACTGATTTTCAATTAGAATTTTCTCTCTCTGTGACAATTTCCACTGAAACCTCAAAAAAAAAATACAGATAAGCAGTAAATACAAATGAAAAAGACATGAATTGGAGGTAGATCTCAAATATCATGCCATAACAGGTTTCGTTATATGTATTTTATATATGTATGTATATTTATGTGTGTATATATATATATATATGTTATATGTAACAACATTATCATAACTGCTTAACCCTGTGACTCAATTAAGGATTTCAAAGTGCTTTTAAATTACTGATTGAAAAGCAACAAGGAGCAACCAATGGTTGAATATGACTTCACACTGCAAAAGTAACAGAAATTTAAACTGTAACCCACACACAAATGTTTTAAAAGAGCATTTTACTGAGCAAGTGTTTACCAAATAAGGAGGCAGCTCCCAGCTCTGCCAGTCATTGCTTTTCCTCTCATTTTGTATACCATTTGTCCCTATTGCTCAGAATGACATACACAGTCATTGCTGTCAGGCAATAAGGAAGTTTCTGTTCAACACACTCCTTGACATGAGAAAGTCAATGCAACAGCATTTGTCAAAGAAAAATGAGATACTACTAGACCCTTTGAGGCAGAAAGTGAACGTTCCCTACACAAATAGTGAAATGAACAAAGGAATCTGGTCTGAGGAAACTGGAGGAGGATTGTTGCTGATAAGGTCTAATGAAAACACAGTTATTTAAAACAACACTTTCTACTCTGAATATGACTACAGTTAGTAATACTAATTGTTAGTAAATTGACTAACAAGGGGTTAAGATTGGGAAATTCTGATAATTGGGTGCTCTGTTTCTGAACTCTGTTTCTAAATCCTGTAAGACCTTTGATGATGATAAGAAGGCTTGTGCATATCCAGGACATTCAATTATATTCTCTTTTGTAATGTAATTTCCCTTATTGCCTGATTCTCCATTGTCCTTTTAGACAAAGTAGTGTTTATGAACAGCAACCAATATCTGCTGTTAATTTTTATTGTAGGATTGGAACCAACATGTAATTAGGATTAGGACTGTAGTTTAAGGCCTTATGTTCTCTTTTTTATTATCAATATCGATGCACTGTCTATAACTAAGCTTAGGTCTATGAGTTACAGTTAAGAAACCTGAAGTCTAAAAATCCTATTTTATTCTTGAATTGTTCCCAGCCTACAGAGTAAGAATTACTCATTCTGAGAACATTTACTGTGTTTTCATTTTAGTGATCCCCTCGCTATATTAGGGTAAGGATTATGGTTGGTTAATATGGTAAGAATCTAAATACACATAGTTTGAGATTCTTTGTACTTTCCAGAGAAAAATATAAAAATTCTTACAGTTATTGTTACTATATTCTACTAGAATAATTTTATCTACAGATAGAAGTTATAGTTTGGAGTGTGATTACATTTCAGCAATTTAAGAATCCCATAAAGGTCCAAAAATCAGGAAATGAAAAAATTGGGATGGGGCATTACATTCTGTTGTACAGTAGACTTTGATACCCTGAGGATATCAAAGGATGCAATTAAGGTTAGGGATTGTAAAATAGAAAATATCAACCATCCAATTTACCAAATGGTTCTGCACATCCTAAAAAGATAGAAATAAAGTAGGTTTAAGATTCAGGCCAAGCCCTCAATCATACACATTTACATGGAGTAGTTTAAGTTCAGGGCCAGAGTCAGGGTTCAGGCTTTTGAGCATGTAGCATAAAAAGCTCTACTTGTTGCTGGGTTAGTTAAAGCCTTTGGCATTGGAAAGAAAGCTCATAAACAGCAGTAATGTTTTTGTATTACTGTATTAGTTGATTTCCTAGGCATCTTGGCTAACTACTAAATAAAAGAGGACAAGAGATTGAACTCAAGCATTGGTCCCTGAATCATACATCTGGCTTATCAGCATGTTGTTGACTCCTTCCTCACCTCCTCTTAAAAAAAACACTCTTAAATATAAATTTCATATATGATTCTAAAGAAAGATTACTCCATGAGCAATTTCCCAATGGGTAGGATGGGCAGGACTGCAGAGGACAACAAGTCTGCCTCTTTCTGCCCTATATAGTTCTCCAAAGCCATCTCCTCAGCCTTTGCACCCACTCTTGCTCACATTCCTGAGCACGCAAGACATGACTTGCATTGCTGTAACAAAAACATCAGCTCTAAAAATTTCTGTTAACCTAGGCATAACAGTTCTTGAAGGGAAAGCACGAATCTTGGTGATGATTTCATCAGCATACTGATGAAACTTGGCCACTAAAATTAGGTCTGCTGCTTTACATCTCATCTGAGTCATTGGAAACACCTTTTGAAGGAAGAATCTTGGGAGAAATGTTCCCCAAAAGACTGTCAAATTATTATGATGGCAAAAGCTGTGTGAAGATGGCTTAAAGTAACTCCATTGAAAGCATGCCCTTAGGACAAGGATATGACTGCTTAAATTACTCTCTTGGTTTAATAGCCTAGAGCACCTCAGAAATGCCCCCAAACTCAATTTCAGCAAAATCCCTCTTTGCCCCAACAAGTCTATTTTGAGATGTTGTGAAGAGCTAAGACACAAGGAGAGCTCTGAACAAACATAAAGGGAAAAAGAATAAAACCTGGACTCCTACCTCCAACATTTACTATAGATGGAAGACCCTGAGGTTACTTACAAAAAGGATAATCCAACACATGACCTCCATAGAGCCCTAAATGCTTTCACCCGAGGAAATGAAACCCTGGCATTTGGCATACTAAGGTCATTTGAAAACAGAGAAACTCAGATGAATGCCTGAGGTATTTTTCATGTGTGATCCCCTTTCTGCTTTTCATAGCGGAATAAGATATTGAAATCACAGAGGTTCAGTTGAGCAAAGCTACCCAGTAGCACTAGCTACAAAACCAACACACATTGGTTGTTGTGTGTTGTACCTGTTATTGGAATCCTCCACATTTAAAGAAAAACTTAAGTATTTCAGGGTAACTACTCCATGAAATCTGTCCTCAGATGCTGTTTCACCTGACTACCAATTGTCTTGTTCTATACATGAAAATTGAGCAGAGTTGTTCACACAAATCTGTGTGCTTGAGGAGAAGCATTTTTCAGACAGCCACTGTTTCAGCAGTCCACTGCCCTTTCTTATGGTAGAAAATCTCTTTCTGAGCCACCAGTGCAGGCTGTATATCTAGTACCATATACCAAGATACCCTACAGTGGGAGAAACCTCTAATTTTGCTAGTATGCCAGACAGCATCTCTAACACAATTTTGAGGTGGCAATAGCAGTTGCTCAGGGGGTTGATAAAGGGAATGCATTTTCCAACCTCTTGGAAGTTAGTTGCAAAAAAGCTACATTTGCGTAGTGACAGAAATTAATTATCAACGCATGACTGTAGGCTCTTGGTACCATATATGACAAAGGTTGGTTTTAATCAGTTTCTGTCACACTGAGCCCTCCACTATGGTTAACACAGCAGCAAAAATGCCAAAGGTCAAAGAATTTTTGTGGATTAAGTACCAACATGTTTGCAACCCAGGCTGTGTTCTTCGGTATCAAAGCTGAGTGTCTGTAATGGAGCAAATTGAAAGCTCTTCCGTTGTCAGGTCATGCAGGAGAGAGGTTCTGCAACTCAGTGGAGTATTATGATGGCATAAGACATTAATTTTAGCTATTTTTGCTTGGATATCACAACACATTTGCAGGTGTCCATGTTCACAAATATGAATAATTATCCTTGTTTTGTGAATGTGCTACCAGAACTGAACCCTTCATTGCTCATATATGTGTTTAGATGGCTACCTATCTTTGTGGATAAGCAGGACGGAAATCAATCTGTATGTATGTAGTCCATACTGAAGAAGCAAAATAAGCACCTCTCTATGATTTAGTAGGAGGCTGAGCAGTCAGTTTTGTACTCTTCTGAAACCTTCAGAAATGCTGAGCAAGATGTCTAGCTCTCTAGACCATTTTATGCTTTATGAAAACAGCAAGCCAACCACCCGCTTGCAGCTGTCTGTGTCTCAGTGTGGTAAGTTAACTTCTGTTGCAGAATCAATAAAGGCTTCAAGCACCTAACTCAGGGGTTTTGAGGTACACTGAGAAGATTAAATAAACAAAGCATATTTTACATCTTTTTGTCTAAACTGAGGAGGTACTTTACAGCCTTCATTACTGCAGCAGCACTAACACCCACACCCACGGGGCGGTAGTCACTCGACAGAGGATTCTTTGGGAAACGTTTTTGTTGCCCTTGTGGGCAGCTGCCATTTCACTCTGTATTGCAGAGGAGGTATGCATCTGTGGGGTCTGTCCCCAGACTGCCATTTAGCTGGGGCAGTAACTGCCTGGTACAGAGAGGGATTCTGAACAGTGTCACAGCAATTCTGAAACAGCTGGCAAATACCACAAGATCTGCATTTTCATATGCAGACCCAACAAGAGTACACTACTTCTATCCACATTTATCTAGTTAGATACTTGGGGGCCTTTTTTCTTTTCCTCAGTTCTGCTTGCCCTGCTTTTTCCTGCCTTTCCTCTTGCATTCTCTACTGTTGCCTTCTTCCCACTTTCCATCTCCTCTTCCCACCCTGTGAAGCTCCAGTTTCTGCTCCCCCGCCACATTCTCCATTTTGCATGTCTCTGACTTCTTAAGTCATTGTTGCAAACAACCTTAATTCATAACTTAAATTCTTTGTTGACTGCCCTGAGAATAAAGTCAGTTCTCAAACTCTGTGCATAATTTCCAACTTTCCTATAATTAAATCTAATCATAATGTAAATGTTATTTCCACCATGTTAGTTACTTAACATTTTTCCTTCCACCTGAAACTATTATTTTAAGATGCAGAATACATACAACTTTAGTATAATTTATTCAAAAACTAGCTTAATCTGACCTATTTCACTCATGAAAATCCTCAGTTTTCAGACAAATTATTTATTAGCTGTGAAGTTTTCTCTTAAATATTTTCCTTAACGGTGCTCTCTTGAAGCTATTTCAATTCTGTCTCTATTCTCACTCTTTGTAGTTCAATTTTCTACTCTACTTACAGATTATTTATAGTTACTGATACTTCCTAGTGTGAGACAAAAGAGAATCAAAGAAGAGAAACTGACATAAATATTACCTTTTACTTTTCTGTAAATTAACCATATTTCATAGAGGTTCAGTCAATACCTTTGCTTCCCACTTTTCTTCTGGTCAGGGGGAAAGAGCAGAAAGTAAAACCCTGAAGATGTCTCCTTCATGTGAGAGACATCGCTATTAGGTTAATGAGAAATCCTGTCCTTCAGGCTTCTTTTTCCAGCTCTTGGTCCCAAAGTTCCCAGCCTAGGCACAAAAGCAACCCATCTTCAACTAGTTCGGCTAGTCCTGCTCTGAGGAAAGATCAGAGGTGGCCATGAGATCCTCCAGGCTGACACGAGAAATGAATTTCAGACATTTCCCACAGAAATTATTACTATCCTGTTACATGCCAGTTGGGCTTTGAAAGTGACTATTTCTCTTCTTTCCATCTCTGTTTTGTGAGACAGTCTTGGCTGCTACTTGTTGCAGAGGGTTTGCAGTCCCACCAGTTTGTTTCCCATACTTTGAAGACACTTTGTAATAATATGTTTCTCAGAAGACCCAAAATGTGTTGTATTTTTATTTTTTTTTTTAATTCAGTCGGATGTAACTAGAACCTTGCAAGATGGAAAGAGACTGTAATCAAGAGTGGTCTACAAGAGACTTAAAAGCACACCATGGTTAAGCTGAGTTTTGGGAATAACTTGGGATGTTTCAAAGATTGTTCTTCAATGTTTATTTGCATACAGCAAAGGCAAAAATAAACCAACAGCAAATCCAAACATAAACGTTTTCCATGTTATCAGCCTGTCTTACCATTCTAGGGGGCTTGCTTGCAGGGCATCATCTTCTATCCTTGTTCAAGCTCTCTTCTGCACACTGCAGTGGACAATTGGTTTTGAACATTATTCTGCAAGGCAAGAAGAGTTTACAGAGATTTTTAAATTAAAACAAACAAAAGAAAATCCCTCTATGAGTTATAGATTAAATCAAGGAGATACCCCAGAAGTTTCCAACTTTTACCTTTACTAAGGAAAAATAGTATTTTACCATATGGGAAAATGAGGAATAACGTAATTAATCATATTTATTTTGAATCAAAAGGAAAATATTTACATAATTTGTAATTATAATAATTCTACAAGAAATATACATAAAACTGTACACAAGTTTTCAGCAGTCCATGAACCCAGTAGGCTGGGAACTTACTAATGCTACGGGAAACATTCATGAAAACTTTCATGTATTAGTATGATATACCATAATTACTTTGAGAATACTTTGAGAAGAAAAATATTTCATTACAGATCATTATTCCCATTTCAAGTAGCTTCAGGCTATTGAAACTAGCTAGGAGAACTCTGTGAGTGCTGGGTATAACCTGGTGATGCAGAGGTTTCACTGCTCACTAACTGTGAGGAGCTCCATGGCACAAGTGACCTTATAGCCTTGGATACCCACTACCAAAGGAAACTGATGGCAGGGGTTTTGGTGAGCATCACTCACACATACCAGTTTCCAGCACATGCATTGCTGGTAAACAAACATCTCATTAACCCAAACAGTTGGATTTTTAAAGTATATATTTATGACAATAGTGTGGAATTCTCTGCATGCATTTTGTTCAACTAATTGTGTTCATAGGGAAAATTAGGCTTCAGAAGCTGTTTTCCACCCATCTGTCATTAACTAGTGCCATGGTTTAACACCAGCCAGCAATTAAACACTACCCAGCCACTTGCTCACTCCCCCCAGCGGGTTGGGAGAGAGAATTGGAAGAGTAAAAGTGAGAAAACTCATGGCTTGAGATAAAGACAATTTAATAGGCAGAGCAAAAGCCACATAAGCAAGAAAAGCAAAACAAGGAATTCATTCACTTCTTCTCATCTGCAGGCAGATGTTCAGCCATCTCCAGGAGAGCAGGGTTCCACCCATGCAATGGTTATTTGGGAAGACAAGATGCCATCACTCCCAACGTCCCTCCTTTTCTTCCTATTTCCCCACCTTTGTATACTGAGTGTAAAGTCATTTGGTATGGGATATCCCTTTGGTCATTTGGGGTCAACTGTCCCAGCTGTGTCCCTTCCCAACCCCTTGTGCACCCACAAGGCCTACTTGCTGGTGGGACAGTAAGCAGAGCAGAAAAGTCCTTGTCTCTGTGTAAGCACTGCTCAGCAATAACGAAAACATTTCTGTATTATCAAGGCTGTTTCCAGCACAAATACAAAACACAGCCTGGTACCAGCTACTATGAAGAAAGTTAACTCTATCCCAGCCAAATGCAGCACAACTGTCTGTGTCTGGAAGTGCATTACTGGGTTTCATGCCATACAGTCATTCTAAGATATGCTCCACTAGCATACTGATACTAACAATTTGGGCCTTAATGCTTAATTACATCACAGCCACAGGACAGTGGCTGCAGTAGGTGGATAGAGCTGTGGTAAAAATCTTGACTCAGCATTGTGAGGCTAATTAGGTAGGACTATAAAATAAATGAGTCTGATAAAGAACTATCATAGCTTAAATGCATACTTTTTCCTTTTTTTTAAGTGGCAGTTCAACAAGGTGGGCTGCAATCACTCCTCTTGCCTCATTTCTGGAAAGTAAAAGGCTCAAGAGAGCAAGGTGTTGTATCAGCTGAGTATCAGCCTACCCGGAATCCCCCTCAAACTCGTTTGACCATAGAAACATAAGCATACAGTGACAAATTTAACAATCTACGAAACTGTTACAACAGAGAAGGTGGTGATGCCCTGCCAAATGCACACTTGCTGTCACCCTTGGGAGCCTGACATCTCCTGCCACTGGCGTGGGCTATGAGGGCTGCTGCTTGCAAGAGCTCTTTCCAGTGGGACTTGTTACAGCATATGTAAAGAGAACATTTAGATTATATGTACAGCTACAGCACAGAGAGCTATTCCCTTACGAGTCTTGATTTGTCTGTGTTTATACAGTATCTGGAAATCCACAGAGAAAAGTTGTAAGGAGCAGTGCAAGATAATCCTTGTAAGCATTGACAGGGGCAAGGGGAGTTGCATTGCCCTGGTTTCTGTTAGAGCCCACAAGTTTCAACTCACACATTAGAATATTCTGATTACTCCCACATAGTTCTTTGTTGTATTATGACTTAGAATATTTCATCTCACATTTTCCCTCAGTATGTAGCTAGACACATTTCAGCAGACTTAAATTTAACATTTAGTTTCTTATCACTTAAAGGAGTGGTTGCTGTATCTTTTCACCCATTTGCTACAGCTATCTCAGTTTAGGAAAGTCATCAAAGGGCAGAGAGGTATCAGATTTATCAATTCAGAAGGCACTGGATTCAAGGACTCTTGTCTTTAATAAAATTATATTAAGAATATGGAATAAATCACCCAGTGGAGCAGCTGTCTTATCCCAAGCTAAGAGAAGCTAAATAGGGTGTTGATAGGTGGTAATAAATTGGAATTTGATTTTGTGCTGTTATTACCTACCTGCATTGGGAAATGTAATCCCTGGGGGACAGGATCTGATCATAGTTCAAATGCATTACTATATATTCACTGGCTGGAGAATCAGAAGCAGAAGTAATGTGATTACCTGAAAATGTGCTGAAAGTATTTCTGCAACAGAATAACCACTAATTCTACTTCCCCTCTGGTTTTGCTTGCCATTCAATTTGGACCATATTTCCTGAGAAAAAAAAATGTGGTTTCCCTGGCAGATTTCTTAGAATGGGACACCGTTAGGGTCCATTTCCTTTATGGCTGACCAAACCCTGGTCATCTCTTTGGAGCCACAGAGCATATCCTGCCCATCCCCTCAAAGGATAGGAAAATGCATACAGAAAACCCATAAAAGCACAGTACGAGCTGAAATCTAGTGTGTTTTAGAGAATTCAAAATTGGCATCCAAAATTGACAAGATTAATAAAAAAGCAAACTGAAAGCCAGCAGGAGGCAAAAAAAAAATGCAAAGGAAAGCAGCACACCTTCATTTCCCTTTCTGAAGTACAAATAACAGGAGTTTGTGATTGCAGACAGAAGAACATATTGGAAACTTTTCCTACTACAATTAAAATTATCAAATTGGAAATAAGGCAAAAGTACTAGTGAACAAAAGGAAACCAGTATGTTTCATTTTATCTAGTCAGTCTGTGTGTTTTATATTTCTCCAGAACAACTATATCACACGGGTACTAGCAAAGGGAGCACATCTTTGTAAGGAGCTAAAATTATTGTTTCTCAAGAGAATCTTGGGTGAACCCATTGTACTCCAAAGAAAAAACTTCACCCTTCAGAGTTAAACAATGAGGTCAGAGAAAAAACACAATTTTTTGTCAAGGAAAAAAAAAAAAGTTGTAGACAGAAGAAGAGAATCAAATCAGATGAAGAGAAAAATCACCAATAATTTATCCTTTAATTTGACTGCGGAATTCTGACAGGAAGTTCCTGAGAGCTGCCAAGAACATAGTTCACAGAGATAATGAAAATACCTTCCTTTCTTCTAACCTAAGCTCTTTGAAACAGCTAAAGAAATTAAAAACAGAACAAAGCACTTGCATTAAGATCAATTCAGCCAGAAAGGAACTATGTTTTGTCTTGCTAGAAAAATGTTTGTGATGGTTCTGCTGAAATGGCACACTCCCATGGAAAATTTCAGGGTTGTAGCAATTACAGTTTCTGCCCCAAAAATCCCAAAGAAGTTGCACTGCTTGAGCTTTGGTCCTAAAGCATATCAGGTACCACTGTAAAAATCGCATAGTACAGATGACTGAATTACAGCCTCTAGGAATCTTCCTTTTTCAATTACTGTAATAGATGTGGCCAAAATGTCTAAGGGTTTTCTTCACCTAAGCTCAATGTTCTGGAAGGGCAGGCTATACTTATTACAAGGTTGACTTGCCGTGCTAGGATATTACAGTGAACTAATTCATTTGATTTAAGCACATGTCTCTTTCTCTCAGTAAACAGTATCAGCAAACTAATAATTCCATATAATCCCACTTGTGATAAAAAATTTAATTTGCTCAAGATTAAAGACTCCCTTCCTTTCAGAGATACATGTGTAGTTTTAAAAACATCTTTTTTTTTCCCAATCCTCTTTTAACTAATGAGATGAGACTTGTTCTGGGTGATTTTTCTGGAGTAAGATTCTGACATTCTAATATCCTGAAACTCTAAAATAGAACTTTCTAACATTCATCTGAATCTCTGTAAAATTTCATTCCATTCTAGATGAGCACCATTTGAATCATTTGATTTGTTCTTCGTGTTATACAGTACTTCTACTCTTCAGTCTTATTCCCTTCTAGTAACCAACCCAATGTGTGTTTGTATTAGTCTCCTATTATATCACTATAGAAAAATTGTTTTTTGCTCCTCTCCAAAATTGGAATTCTCCAAATTTTTGAACTCTTTCCGGTGTTATTTTAATTAATATTACTATTTAGGTGGGGACTGGACTTAAACATGTGAAAGAAAAAAGTAGTTTTCATGAGCATTGAAAAAACGTTTCTGGGAATTCTGCCTGAAGTCATCAATTTCTCCTTTGCTGCAACTCTGATACACTATTTGACATCTTTCCTGCGCCAACAAAGATGCCAAATTTTTCCATTCTACTGAATTTTTAATTTTTTCATAGCGACTTCACTTGAAGTGTTCAGCAGAGATATTTTTCTAATTTTGTCACACTTCTGTCACACACACAAAAGTATGACTTCTTGTCACACTAAGATCAGTAACTTAAAGACTTTCCACATATTCCTTAGAAGATGTTGTTTTAGAGTAAGGCAATGTATACAGCAGCAACGTATATACTAATATTATACAACTATAGTTTGGATGAAATTTAGTAAAATCTTTTGTTCTTACCTGGGTTTATGTTTTCCTCCATTCTTATTCACAAAACTTTTATATAAATAAATAAAATTTTAAATAAAAACACAGCTATCTGTAAAAGGGGATAACAAAGGTAACTATAACCTTTCAGAATATCTTTTTTTTTCCTCCTTCTTCTGTATATGTTGGGTCCTTTTTCACTTCTGGCTATGAAGGAGCCAGACATAGGAGAAGGAACATCTCTGAGAACTGCAAAAATAATCTGTAGTACCCAAAGGTGAGAACTTCACACTTCATCTGACCTCTAGGAATAGATAACTAGTTCTATCAAAAATTGCAGTTCAGCCTTCCTTAATTTCAGCGTACAACAACCAAAGCAGTGCTGGTCAATGGGAAGGTCCAACCATCCATCATGTCTATAAAATACAGTCCCAGGCTGCACCGACTTAGGCAAGTAGACAAAAAAACTAGCATCAAGTGCAGAGAGAACAAACAACAACAAAAGCTTGTACCTTTATTGCAACTCCCCCACCCCCAAATTTTCTCAGGATGTTTTGAAGAAGCAATTAAGGGGTAGCTAGCAACCCAGCTGCACCATATCAAGTGGCAAGTGTGAAGATGGAAGAGCTATCAGATATGCAAACAATGTGTTTGTATTTCTTGGGATGTAAATATCATTTATAAAACTTGTTGCCCAGAAGTTCAAAACCTAGCAAAGGACAGTAATGAACATCTTCAACACTGAACCACTAAATTAAATATGACATTAATGAGAACCATTTAATGCAGTTCAGCTCTGCTTTGATGGCCATTTTAATTAGATTGCTGCTGTGCTGAACTGAAAAGCTTCTAACAGCATCAGAAAACCATGGCTTGCAATACAGAACCTCATGAGATGTTGCTGGACCCCAATTTGCATGTATAATTAATGAGATGCATCTCTCTCTGGAGTGTAATTTGATTCAGGTGACAGGCAAACACATGGGTATTCACTGGCAACTCTATGGCCTATGATCCAAGACAAGGGCCTTTTCCTCTGATGGGCTCCAGTGGTGGGATACTGTGACTGCTGTGACAATCTCTACCTGATTACAGGGCTAATAGGCAATTGGTCTGTTGATTTAAAAGTCAGATGTTTGTCACTGTGTGTGTGTGAACAAGAAGGGCAAAAGGAATTTAATGGCAAAGGCTACAAATACATTTCAAAAGCAATCAAAATTCCAGCAGAACTGAAGCCTTCCACAAGAAATAGTATCCCACCCAATTTGTTTGATGTCGTATGTAGGGCATCATTCCTTCTTTAGATTTCTAGAAAACTAAGGATGTTAAAATCATCCTTCTAACTGGAAAGGACAAATGAAAGGAGAGAATTCCTCTATTACTGCATGACATGGATAGTTTTTTTGAATGTATTTCTATATCTATATTCTATGTATATTCTTTAGAAATACGTATTGTAATTTATCACAGCATTTGACTGTCAAAAGGTTTTGAAGTCTGGTTGTCTCCAAAAGTTAAGGCATTAAACAAACAGAATTTGCTCCAATATCCTCTGTTATCAAGAAAGTGCTGGTATTGGCAGTCCACAGGCAATGGCTTTTACTGTAAAGCCCCTCTACTGCAATTAGCATGGTCTAAGGAACCCCATCTTACTCCACATGCACATATGAAAGCAAAGATCAGCTCAGTAGTAAATAAGAACAAGACTGAAAATAAATGACCTCATTTCAGAGGGTCATTTATTCCTCCAGTGCTGTACCTTGTACTTGTCATCCAGCCTTAGGAAGGACTCAGTAGGAATTATGAGTAAAGACTTTTGGAAAGCCAAGCTGACCATGCTGTGGAAGTATTAAAAAAATATCCTGAATGATCTTTCATTAAAAAAAAACAATGGAAATGTGGTTCAATACATTCATTCAAATGAGAATCAAGTACCTTCCAAATGCAGTATAAATAGTAAGAGCTTCAAACTTCCCTTCAATATTGTCTTATGGAAGATACTGGATAAAATTTCCAAAATAAGTAGCAACGTAGAGCAGTTGATCCAGAAAATTCTGTTAAAGCCATCTCATAAAATAAAAACTGAGGAAAGCATCGTGAAATTGAAAAGTTGTAAATGAGAAGCAATGCAAAGAAGTTCTTCACTTTCCCCAATGCCTTTCTTCTTGATTATTTGCATGTGCTTCTGCCAGAAGCCTCCCTGCTTTCTGATTTTTTTGTTTCTTTTCCACTCACTGTGCTTCTGCAGAGGATGAAGAGTTGAAGGAAATGTGTGATGTACGCAGGTCACTGCAGTGTGACCCCCAGAGAGCAAAGAAAGGAAGTAGTTATTAACTTCAAGAAGGGAGCAGTAATTATTGTGCTGTGATTAAAACTGAAGCAAAGCCTTGAACTGCCTTATAATCTTTAAGATAGAAGAATTTGTACCAGCAATCATTATTTTCCTAGGATAAAACACTAGATGCTGCATTTATATGTTTATGCCTTATCTCTTTCCAAATCCCTGCCATTGAGTTCTCCTGGCTTCAGGTCTGTCGGATAAATAATAAAGCATCTGTATGAAATGCATTATAAAACCAACCAAATATCACCTGCTGTACTGACAGGAGTAAGATGTATGTGATCATCTGACTACCAGCCAAAAACACCGTTCAATTAAATGCTGTGTACATTATACCATTGGTTACTTTATTTGAACACTTAGATCCACATTTTGACCTCCATGTCAGCCTGGAGGAGGAACTGATAAAGAGATTTTCCAGCACGGGAGCATATCACATAAATCTTTACATTATTGCAATAAAATATTTTATATTTTAAATAAACTGTCAGCATTTTTAAAAAGGCAGATGAAAATGCAAACATCAGGCTGCCATACTTCAGATTTCTTCAGTTCATAGCTTGACTATCTAAACTAAAATCTGTTATTATTTGATTTGCTTTCGTTGATTTGAATGACAGTCTTTGCATGTAAGGAGTAATTTAGCTCCCCTTGCACCTCCTTTTTCCAAGAAGGATTTCCCTCTGTAGCTTGTTTTAGCTCGAGAATCTGTGTAATTTGGATTAACCCTATCAGCAACTGAAAGGACAGGTGGCAACAAGGCAAATGATGAGGCAAGTGCACTTGACTGATGCTGAAGAAGGTCAGACAGTCTTAATTCCAGAAGTAAAATAACAGAGAGTCAGGGAGACTGGAACAAGGGTATTAATCCCCCCCCCCCCAAAAAAAAAAAAAAAAAAAAAAAAAAGAGAGACGGGAGTTACTTACTTTCAGTCAGGAAGCTAAGACACGTAAAGCCAGTCCTGCCAACCAACATCATGTCTCATACCACCACTATAGACTTTTGAGAGGACAGCTACTGGCTGAGTCCATTTTGGGAGTCATTTCCTTATGATTAACTTTTCCAAGTCAGGATGGCTGGAGAAGGAAATGTTTGGATTAGGTTTGGGACCACATTCCAATGCTTCATAATTCAAAGTATATGGTATATTTTCAATACTAATGCTATACACAAACCAGTAGTTTTGCACACACACTGGCTCCACTTTAGATAGTCTCAAGCAGGTCTGAACACCACCAAACTGGAGAGTAATAGATGCCTCTGTTTTTTCATCAGGCTTTCAGTGCTGTTTTGTTTTTCTAATGAATACTGGTGATGACTCATAAGACCACACTTGAAGCAGAAGTAAAAATCCATGGAACAGTGCAGCTTTACATTGGCAGAAGATCTTATCTTCAGGCTCTTGATATTGGAGAACACCTTCTACAAAGACAGTCTCTTTCTAGTGTACAGGCAGGGTAGCAAACACGTGCATATAAACAAAGGTATAATGTAGCCAGCATCATCTGGAGGACCTGTGTGTAGACAGTGACTGCAACCTCAGATCCTGACAGTAGAAAAAGCACCACTTACCTGCTAACCTCAACAGTCACAAATAAGATACTCTCATATTTTGCAATGTCTATTTCTGTTTAACACCATGTCTCCATAATGCTGAAGAACTGCATTTCTGTGGGAGATGTAAAATGTAATAGTAATGCTTTTTTTGGTGAAAATAGGTCTGTTTTTCTTTTTGTAGAGAGGATTCTGTCTAGCATGGGAGAGACACACCACAATCCCTCGGCCAGCCCTTCATGTCCTGCATGCCAGAGAAAACTCATAGCTCAGAAATGAGAAGATGGGTTTCTCTACAAAATTGAAGGAGTGAAGAATTTTGCTACAACTATTCCCTTTCTGAATAGAGGGAGAAAAAGCCTGTCAATATTTAGCACCATCACAGGTGTTCATGCAGAATCCAGTGGAGACAGGAGAGAGTAAACACACTGGAACACCTAGTTTTAGGTAGGCAACTCTTACTCCTGTGTTGTTTTCTTGGATTTCAGTATAATCAAGAGAGGGTGATTTCTGACAAGGGCATTTACAGATGTTAAATGCAGCAAACCTGTCTCCACTGCCAGTACAAAGAGCCCAGGATGCCTAGGCCCCATAGCTTAAATACACATTATTGTGTTTCCTAATGTTCACCCTGCATCCAACTACAGAAGAACTGTTCAGACTGTTGGGAAGCAACTATCTAACAAGATAAAATGGCAAAGAATGCAAAGGGAGAGTAAATGTGCAGGAAGACGAAAGAATCCAAGGCTGCTCTATGGATGAGATACAGTGACAAGTTCTGGGTCCCTTGAGTTTGCAGCTGCTCACCAGGCCATGTATTTCCCAATCTACTGTGTTGGGTTTGTTTCTAACCAGTGGAAAAGGTGGGAAATGTATTTAAATCACTTTTTCATTGGGCTTGGAAATTCACAGTATGATTATAAACTCATATGTATCTTCATAGATTTTGAGGCAAGTATGAAACTGAGGTACCCAAGTTCCTCTGTGAGTGCTAAAGTAACCAAGGAGAGAGAGCCTAGTCTCAGTACAGACCCTTGAGGAATACCACTCATCACTGGCCATCAATTGGACATGGAGCCATTGACCACAACCCTTTGGGTGCAGCCATTCAGACAGTTCCTTATCCACCGAGTGGTCTATCCATCGAATCCATGACTTTCCAATTTTGAGACCAGGATTTTATGCAGGACAGTGTCAAACTTTGCACAAGTCCAGGTAGATGAAATCTATTGCTCTCCCTTGTCCACCAAGTGTGTGGCAGTATCATAAAAGGCCACCAAGTTTGTCAGGCACGATTTGCCCTTGGTGAAGCCATCTTGGCTGCCTCAAATCACCTCCTTATTTTCCACATGCCTTAGCAGAGATTCCAGGAAGATCTGCTTCATAATCTTGTCAGGCACAGAGGTGAGACTGACTGGCCTACAGTTCCCTGTGTCTTTTTTTCCTTTTTTGAATATCGGGGTTGTGTTCCCCTTTTTCCAGTCTGCGGGAACTTCGCCAAACTGCTACAATTTCTTAAATATGATGGAAAGCAGCTTAGCAACTTCATCTGACAGCTTCCTCAGGACCCGTGGATGGATTTCATCAGGTCCCATGGACTTATGCACATTTAGATTCCTTAAGAGGTATCGTACTTGATCTTCTCATACTGTGGGCAGTTCTTCATTTGCAGAGTCCCTGTTTTTGCCTTGCATGACTTGGGTAGTGTGGCTTGAGCCCTTTCCAGTGAAGGCTGAGGCAAAGAAGTAAATTCAAAAGTAAATTCAAAGGTGTCCTCTTCATAGAAGAACAATTAACATGTTTAAAGTCACAAATGCATCTGCTTTCTTCGCTGAACTGAAGCTAATTTGCTTGGAATATAATTTTCTGTCTTTTGCTCTTCCATATCCACTGATGAACACAGAATAGATCCTGTGTGCTGTCAAAGATTTTCTCTCAGCTTGTCAGGATCCTCCTTGATCCTTGGTTATTAACATAGCAGTATCTCAACATTACCAGTATTTCACCCACCCTCTGTTGACAATTGTAGTCTGAAAAAAAAGGATGTTTTTCTCCAGGGAACAGTTGTAGCAATTTTTGCTGGTTTTGTGACAGTGGATACATCTTAAAAGCAGCCTTCAAAGAGATAGTGGTGTTGCAACAGTACAGATCCCCCTTACATTTCTTCAGCCTTGCTTGGATATCACAAAAACCGCTGTTTAACATAAATTTATTACTGGAAACTAATTTCAATAGGTAGACATGTCAAATAGATTCGACATAAATCCTGCATTATATATAGTAATTACATTATTCAAACCTATTCAGTCATTTTGGGGAGAATATGCTGTAAAGGATGGTGAACTTGCCACATTTTTTAAAGACAGTAAGGCCAAACTACAACATCAGTAATCATAACTTTACTAAGTGCTCCACCTCACAAATAATTCCAGGTAGGTAAAATAAAAAGGTATCTCAAGTTGGCAAACAGAATTAATTCATATTTTAAAAAATTTTCTTTTACCTCTTTTCTGTTAAAGCAAAAGGAAGATTATCACAATCGGATGGATTTTTTTAAAAACAACTTTAAAAAAAGGTCAAACATTTAATTCAGTCATTAATCCAGCAACAGTAGTATGTTTAAGCCTCATAACTATCTTTCTGCAGTCAGTACTTGCATTGGATGGATCTGTAA
Organism: Scolopax mira; assembly: GCA_004320125.1. Classification (NCBI taxonomy): domain Eukaryota; kingdom Metazoa; phylum Chordata; class Aves; order Charadriiformes; family Scolopacidae; genus Scolopax; species Scolopax mira. The sequence continues at coordinate 345,846 of BJBW01003872.1, forward strand.
GTAAAAACATTTTGGTGTTATTGTTTTAGCTTATGTCACCTTAAGTCCTTATTTTAAACTTGAAGAATGACTCCATAATAATGGTGTTATATGTCTTTTCATTCATGAAAATTACTTTCACCGTTATTAAACTCTGCACTTAATTAAGGCTAAAGACATGCATATTATCTTGAAACACTCCAGATCAACATAACTCCCAGCCTAGATTGATGAAACCTTTTTCTGGGTCAGCTGGATCCTTATGCATCCAGGCGAAATTTGAATGAAGGACTAGATTCACCACAGGGTCTAATTTCACAGGAGACATCCAATCTTTTTTAATTGCTGGTTTCAGTTTCATAAAAAGACAAACACATCAGAGTCCTTGGGAATCTTGCTGTCAGGATGCGCACCTAGTTCTCTTGAGTTTATCTTAAAGCTCCACACTGTAATAGTGTATTACATACTTATTTGGCACCAACATTATTAATTCATTAAGCAAAAGATAATTGGCAGTTTCTTGTATCAGAGCAAGCTCTTCTAAAACACTCAACTAAGGGGAAATAGATTCAGAAGCGATACTGGCAGGGGCAATAAGTCAGGTTTATATTTGTCATGCTGACATGAATAGTCCCAATAAGTATAACGTAACACTTGTATTGCATAGCAAATGTACAACAAAATACAGTTTTGTACACAGTATAAACTGACAAAATTGTGTTAAATTCAGGAAATTGTTTAGGAGAATATATTGGTTTGGTTTTTTTAACCAGAAAAAAAATATTTGTAGAATTTATAATTTGAATTATATTGAATGTTGGATTCATCTTGAGAGATGAGCTAATGAAGCATGGTTAATAATTCCTACATTCTCCTTTTTGTTGCTACAGATCATTTAATAAGCAGAGGAAACCATATATTATGAACAACAGAGATAACTGCTTTTACAATTCAAAAATAATTGGAAATAATACTATATTTGCTTTGAAAAGAAGAGCCACTTACATGTAAGTATCTATTGTCTCATTAGGTCTTACGACAGAATAGACTACACCATGGCTGGATACTATCCTTTTTTAAAAGCTTACTAGGACAGTTATGATTTGAAGGAAAAGAAATACACTGGTAATAGCATGGTGATCTCTAGCATCTAGCAGTTAAGAGCAGAAGATAACTTTCAGTGGAAGCAGTGGAAAGGATTAGAGGGCATGACTTATGAGGAGAGGTTGAAGATGTAAGGCTTATTCAGCTTAGAGAAGAGGAGACTGAAGGGTGACTTCATTATTGTCTGCAACTTCCTCATAAGGGGGAGCAGGGAGGGAAATGTTGATCTCTCTGTTGCCTAGTGACAGGATGCAAGGGAATGGCTTCAAACTGTCAGAGGAAGTTCAGATTGGACATTAGGAAAAAATCCTTCCCTGTGAGGGTGGTCAAGCACTGGAACAAGCTCCCCAGGGACATGGTCAAACTGCTCATGGCCCCAGGCCTGTTGGTGTTCAAGAAACGTTTGAGCAATGCCCACAGATATATGGTTTAACTTTTAGGTTTCCATGTGTAGAGTCAGGAGTTGGACTCAGTGATCCAGTAACATCAGTGACTTTTTTCCAAAGATCTGCAGGAGCAGGCTGAAAGAATAGCCCCTCGTACTTGTGGTGGCTGATTCCTCATTTCTTAATATAAGCAAAGCTGGTTTGATTTGTCCAAATCAGCTTTCCTCCCTCCTGCTGTGGCCCTGTGATGGGCCTCATGAGTGGCAGGCGCAAGCTGCTTCCCAGACAGGAGAGGATGCTCTAACCCTACCAGAGTCATCTGTCACATGCTCCAAATAATACATGGTTTCTTTCTACTGTGGTCAGCCAAATTGCACTAAAATGATATTCTCATTCCCCCAGCAACTTTCCAAGTCATTTGACCCTCTAAAACAACAGATGAGCCGTGTCTGTGGAAAAAGTCTGAACCCAGCTGATAAGCACTTCAGAAAAAATAGTGAACATACAGTCCTTTCAGGGTACTACTCCTACAAATATACAAGTATTAAGTATGGAAGTTGTTTGTCATTCTCATGACAAAGGAGCTTGCAGTACATTTGTAATTTAAATTAAGTAAATCATGATGTGGAGGTCAGTCATTTTAATCATAAGATTATCTTTTCCTCACTCCTCAGTAGCAAGTTATAAACACCTTTCTTTAAAATGTATAAAATTTATTTAAACAGATGATCATTATTGTATGACTCTTGGCTTCTATCCTGTTTTTCCAGGAATTAAAGTTTAGTTTGCAGACACATTGCAACTTAAGTACATTAATCACGTATCACAGTCCTTCAGCTTAATTTCACATATCATAAATGTTTGTGCATTAAAGCTATTGGCTGTGTCCCAGTGAAGATATTCCAGGTTAATGTTTGACAAGGACATTAATAAATATACTAGACTGAGCCAATCAAAACTTTGGTTATTTTTATAGTTTCTTCATGCATTTCAAAACTGTAAACAAATCATATAAATGATATATAGGTTGTGGCAAATCAGAAAAGCTAAATAGGTATCGATGAAGAGAATCAAATTTACACTGCATAGAAATTCATCTATCAAAAGCATTAAGGAAAAAAACAGTGTACCAATTTTGAATATGCTTTTATTGTCAAAGCTCAAAACCAAATTAAAATTATTCCATGTGGAGTTAAGGAAGATGTTAATTGAGATTTGTATCTAGAAACACATATGGGTAGCTCAGTTCAGCTGCATTAACATAGGCTTAAGGTGTCATTTGAGAAGTCCAAAGGATCTGAGATATTAGCAAGCTGGTGGCAGATATCAGACGACCTCCAGGAGACCCATGCCCTTTTGATCTGGCAGCTGGAGCCAGGTAGGTCCCTAGGGCATCTCAAATGGCATCAGACATTTGGGAACTGGATCATGCCCAGAAACTCTAAAATTTCACTTCAGTAAAGATTATAGGAAAGATAAAATTCCCTCTTTGGGTATTGCTACGATAGGACAAAAAAATGCATGACTGTAAATTTAAACAGTTCAAAGTTCTGTTTGAAGTGTATTCCTTTGAAGCCTTGGTGTTGATATTGACAGAGATCCACTTTTAACCTTAGAAGGTAACGTTGCTCTCACTGAAAGCAATAGCAGGTCTTCCCTTTGCTCCTTTCAAGTGCTCTTTTGAGATACGAGGCCGATTACAGGTATTAGCAGCAGGATGTATGGTAGCTCCACCTGTTTGGTAGAAGGTGTGGAGGCACTAGGTTTGGTGGAAAAGTAGAACATCCATATGCTTGGTGTGAGCAAGCAGAACCAATATCTGAAAATTAACCCTTCAGATGAAGGCTGGTTGTCACTTCATAGGCATCACTCCTGTGCCTTCATCCTTTATATCTGACACTGTTAGGGCTCCAGAAGCCAAAAATGTGGAACATACCTCTAAAGTAAAATACCACTTAAGTAGTCTCTCTATGGCTTAAAAGACAACAGAGTATGCAAAGCAGCAGCAAACAGGACATTCAGACTTTTGTCCAATGGTAGGATTTCTCCTTTATTTACCAAGTTTACTGAAGAATATTGCTCAATTCTGCAAATATTAAATTGCAGATCAGCCAGATATGGGCTTATTTTGTATTAAATTCAATATGGGCTTATTTTGCATTAAATTCAATGGGCTCTTGTCTGTCATTTGGACTTTTTTGACAGCTACAACAAAAAACACTAAGGTGTTTTTTATGGTCAATTTTACCAATAACATTTGTATGCAATTAATTTAAAATTTTGCATACAATAAAAGCACATTCTTAACATAAAGTACACCTATACACAAACTTCAACAAGATTTTCTGTGCTAATCATCTAAACACCCTAATATCAGAACAAGTGATGTAGTGCTAGGTTTCCACTAGGATAAACGTGATAGAATGGGTAAAACCTCACTAAATGCCATATAGTACATTATTCAAATTGTGTTTCTAATCTGTAAGTACATTACATCATGACTCATTCAAAGGAAAGGGCCGAGTTTCCTGCCTAATCCATTACAAAAAGAAAGTGACATTTAGAAGCTAACATATGAGAAATGGGAATTGTATCTCACAGGTAGAGTTCTTTTTTTCTCATGAGAATTCTTTTATTTAAATAAAAAAAGAATATACCAGAATTCTGTCTCACTAGCTGTTAATTATCAAGCTTCTTTATAAAGGTATAGGTATAGGACCTAAATAGGATCTAAATAGAAAAGTTACTGAAAACAAAATGTTAGCTCTTTATATATAATTCAGCATCTTTTTATTTACATTATTTGGGATCCTTGATAAGGGTGTAGAAGATTTTTCACATGGACAGGACATTTTCTGGGTTTATTTTTGTTTATTTTTAAATATTAGCTTGTACACTTCAGTGCATCTGAAAGCAAACCCTATTACAGAGTGAAAAATATTGTAAAGAAGATACCAAGCCAACACTGGAAAGATTCACCATACATCACCTTTTATTTACATGCATTAAAGACTTCTGGTTTTACTGAGAGGCAAACAAAAGGAAAGTCTGACCTTGTAAGAGTAGTATGAAATGTGTGTCCAGTTCTAAGCACTTAAGTACATATGGGTTTTCTTATGAACATGTTGTATGTTGGGGTTGTTTTTAAGAATATTTCAAATCAGCATATTACTGTGTGTCATTTTTCCACTTTCAGCTAGCCCTCTGATCAAGCTTGCCAGCATGGTAATTTAAAAACACCGAACTAGTTCCAGAGGAAGAAGGAGACAAATGTGATCTTCTTAATTTTGTCCTGTCTTTAAATGTCAAAGCTAAACACTACAGGGAAACTAATCGAAATCCAGAGCATCCCTTTCGGTGCGGTGATTACCCACATCCTGCTCCATGGTATTTGGAGATGAACAGAATACCAAAAGCATGAGGGGAACTTCAGTGCTGTACATGGGGATGATTAGTTCCTCTGACTCCTGGATGTTAAACGAGGGTTTAAGAGATCAAGACAGCAGGTATCTGATGCCCACCCACAGAGCACTATCATTCCCTTCTCCAAAGAATATCTGCATATTTGAAAAGTGGCTCCACAGAGCAAAGTGCAGACACCTAGTCTAAAGGGTCAGCCAGACTTCAGTAGTTTGGCTTTGGATTTGTTTCAGAGCAACTGGGAGATTTATATGAGATTAAACAACCTGGTGCACCAGCTGCTTACCATAACAAGCTTTCTACTACAAACTTTGTTTAAACATCTTGGAACAATGACAAACAACAGCCCATCCACTCCTATCCCACTGCTCAGTGATTTTTTGTGCCAAACTTTAGTTTAATTTTGCCTCACTACTGTGTTTTCTTAATTTGTCAGGGCTCATTCCTGTAGGAATTAAATCACCTTCAAACTGAGAAAAACGAGCAGTTTCACTGCACATCAGTAAGATCATGATAATACATAGTGCTGTACAAGAAGCAGGGATGGCACAGTGACTCTTTTCTCACTTGGAATTTCTTTATTTCCTTATTTTGGGCTACAGATGCAGACAGCTTAACCAGCCTTGGCTTTCCTGCACCCTGGGGAGCAGGCGCCAGCTCTGCTGCCTCTCTGAGACAACTGGCTTTGCCCACAGTGGTGCTGCGGACAAGGGATGGCTGTATGGAGGGACCATCTAAGGGCAGGGATGAGTGACTCCCAGGGGGAACCCCTCACTCCTCTAAGGCTTAGCGTCACTAAAACTTTATATTGTTATCCATTTCTTTAAGACAAAGCCAAGCCTCTGAAGAGGGAGGAGCTTTGATTTATATGGCCTCTATAAAGCTGTTCCAATCTACATTATTTGATCAAAAATTGTATTTTTTCTATGGCAGATACTTATCACTAACTTCTATTACAAGCAAATAAAAGAATATTAAAATACAATTCTAATATTTCTCCTTAATCTATACAATAAGATCTATAAGCTTATCCCTACAGAATCCCTACAGAGGAGCAAGAGGTGTACTTAGTTCATATGCATCGGTTATGAATTTTATATTATATGTGTGAGATGCCAGTGCTTGTGACAGTGGAAGAGTGCATGCACAAAGTCCAAAATTATTCATCTGAAGCTATAACAGCTGTGATAATTACGACAGCTCTGTGAAAGCCATGTGTGTTCACATCATCCTATCCTGCATATCCTCCATCCTGAAAGCAAGGGCTACCATCATCTCTAGGGAGTATGGCAAAGACAGTCAAGCTGGGGAGATATAGCCCATCAGGGTGCATGGTTTCATAGCTAGCTTCAATCCATAAGACACCTTTTCACAATGTAATATATCTTCAGGTACAGTTGGAGGTTGTGATTCTTGTTTTAAGCTTTGCTGCATTTGACTATGCTAATTCTTAAAGATGATAAATACATGTATTATAAACAGAAGTCATTATAAAATATAGAATGAGCATGACATAAAACTATCTGTTAATTCAAAAATACTTAATGGTAATCAAAAGAAGACTCCAGACTTTGGATCTTAACTTAAATGTTATTTTAGTATTTAGAAGTATTCTAAACAGTCAAATATAGACCAAGTTGCACAACTCTCCTTCATGTTCATTCCTGCTGGGAACATTCGCTCAGTGGATGAATCTGTTCTTCTTTATGCAGCCCTACTTATAGAAAGGAAATTGATAGTTTTGTCAAGATGATCTTGCAGTTTTCCATTTGTTTCAAACCAAGCAGAGAAGGAAAGGTAAAACACTAATTTAGTTGCACACACCATCTCCAGAACTGAGTTGTAACTCTAGTGTTCAGAGGACAAGGTGGTAGCTGTGATTACTCATCTAGGATTAGAGAAATAGGAAGGAAAAATAAAAAAACAGCAGTGAGTGTGCTTGCTTTGAAAAGAGTGCCCTCTGATGCTGGCAAGAGGTAGTTCTTTTTTTAGTCAGGTAATCTAATAACCAGGATTTATCATACCAAAAGGCAAAAAATTGTGCTAAATAAAGAATTTTTTGGACTAGGGTCAGCAGAACTACTTGTTGACTAGAAGGAAATACAAACACACTCACAGTCTGCAGAAAACTGGTTCAGTGGGACAGCTACAATACTACTGCTTATGCACATGTCTATCTTCCTTCCATAACTAATATTTTAAGCCCTTTTAAACTCCTGTTCCAAATATGTATTATGCTTATATGACAATTCCTAGCTCACATGGACCCTACTTCGACAAAGCATTTAACAGTGTGCAATTACTCTTCACTGTCTAAATGCTTCACAAAATTAAAATCATAGAAAGAAGTTGACTGCATTGAATTTCTCACATACACAAACTTGCCTTCATTTTTAGTCCCATACATGTCCGTATATGGTTAGAACTGGGATTAGAGGTTGACAGATGACTCATTTTAACAACTTCCAAGACAAAAGCAAAACAAGATCAGATTATAATTCTGATTTCCTGAACCTAATCATGAAAAGGAACTGGTTTATGCAAATCATCTTCCTACTGGAAATGACAGAATAACTTTCCTGGAGCTGGGGGAGGTAAACCAAGGGAGGAACGTTGAAACTGTACAATCTGTATGATGCTGAAAGGAAGGAAATGCAGCAGTTTTGGGGTTTTGTTTTGGACTGGGAGGGATTAATTCTTCCTGTCAACTCCCTCTCCTCATTTTAGAGCTCATTAATTTGTCAGTAAAGCACAGTTCGTACATATTTTCAGAACCGAAAAAATTAACCTATCCATATTTTGCATGGGTTATGTAGGCCTTAAAAACAAAGGAGCTTGTAGATTTACTTTTTAAACATACCTCTGAGCACGCATACACCTTCCCTCTCCCCTTGTCCCACCCACACAAAGAAAAGGAAAGCTTTAAAATGGAAAGGACAAAACAAAGAGAGATGTCTGGCAGAATTATGTCACTTTATTTTTAAAAGCATTAAAAATTACAATATCCAGGAAGACATCTCTATGAAAACATTGAAGTTAATTGGTAATGACTCAGTAACCAATTAAAATTACAAACTGTTATAAGAAAAAGGCTTTCTGAATTTAGTTTAAACCTTGTGAAAATGAAAACTAGACTTCACTTAAAACACTCTAGATGCTATACTGTGCATTTTCACACAGATGAATCAATAGAAACTCAATAGAAGGGCCCACTAAATTAAAAGGACTCTGTTTAAGTCTGCCTAAGTGTCCTTCTCTGGCCCTGTCTCTCTCCCAAAATCTGAATGAGTATTGAGAAGTTACAACCACACAAATACATACTTGTGCTGCCAGCAGGAAGCACTTTAATGGCATTCACATTCCCATCAGTGAAATTGTAGAGCTGTGTAATCTGCTCTCTCCATAGTTATTTTTTATTATTATTATTTTGGAATGGTTTCAAGGGGAAAGTAGGTCAAAACATTTGAAGAGCGATTGGCCTGCATTTTGTACATTTAGCAAATTTGGTTGCCTAAAAAGTCACTGTCAGCAAAATGTTCTGGTTGCACGGTCGTCTTTACAAACTTGCACCAACATAGTTTTAATGTAATTGTAGCAGATTACTGTGGGTTTTGCCATATAAAATAAAATAAAAATATTTTTAATCTCAGTGATACTTTTGGTCTCACTTTTCTGTAGCACTATCATAAAACAAGTAAAAGAAAGAATATGAAAGTATGAACTAAAGCAGCCCCTGGAATTGCTAGCATAGTTGACGTAAAAGCTGTTTTATGCAACCATATGGTATACATTATCACCTCTCTTACTGTCTCAAGCTTACTGTTGAAAAAACTTCCACATTGAACTTATGACAACATGACAGCCTCAGGATCCTGGGAACTAGTGGATGGTTTGAAGATTCATCTCCTGCACTTTAATGTAAGAACAGTAAATAACGTAATCCAACATCTGAGCTTGAAGTCTTCAGTACTGCCAAGACTCAACAGCAATGTGTCCACCAGCTTTAAATGCTGGATGTTATTTTTAAGCCAGTGCTGTCTCACACAAGGCTGGGTGACTGTGGCAATGGAGTGGTGTGAGACTGTACACAATCCCAGCAGCATAAAGGAGGGCCGGTTCTAGACCAATTTTCTAAGACACTCTTGGTTAGTGCGCAACACAGGGAATAAAGTACATGGGTTTCTTGAGGACATGAAGCACTTCTTACCACAATTGGCATAGAAGGATTTGGCACCTATACTACTGATAACTTTATATATAAAGCTAACGATTTCATATGTCATCACCCTAACAGTACCTTCAGAAATGATTGCCAGTTTTACCTGTCCCCAAGTGATCCATAATTTAAAGAAGCATCCTTTCAATGGCATAGGCTATTGCTGACACATGAGATCTGTACCATTTTTCAGGGGAAGGCTCAGTTCTTAACTACATGGCCTGGGCCCAGGAAAACTAAAGACACATCTGAAGATCCAGTATCACCCTGGCACAACAGTCAACAATTTTTTAGGTATTTAGATGCTTTTTGTAGAAGATTGATCTTTGAGGGAACTGTTAGAATCAAGCCTCCCACAGACATCATCCTTTTCCACTCCAAATATAACCCCTAACCTGAGCTAACACAAATGCAATAACAGGGACACAAAATGAACCAGCAAGCCCCCCAAAAACAAAATACTTCTCTACATGTTCATTTCCATATGGTAGATAAGAAAAAATGGCATATGACAGATATCACTATTTCATAGAATTTACAAAGCAGAGAACTAATATAAAACAGCAATAGAAACTGGGTAATGTGACTTAAAATGTTGCTGAAATAAAGAGTGCAATCTATGAAGATTCAGAATCAGAGGGCTCAGAGTCTATAAAGGTGGCTTTTGTTTAAATCTTTCTAAGCTCTTCATGCATGTTGCAAATGATGTTACTGAAGTAAGTGGAAAAGAAAAGAAAGGGGAAGGTACTGTTTTACAATCAATCTACAGGGTATACATTGGCAAGTAACATTTCTTAGAACATTACTAGAAGCATTGGACTTTTTATTTTTTATGGGGAAAAAATGCACAGTATATGAATCTATAATAGATATTAAAATAGGTGACAGTCTGCAGATACATTTATTTTCACCCTTGACGTAATTCATTGCCTTTATTTGAGACATTTAATAATTATTTGGTCCCACATGATTGATTCTTTACTCAGATAATTTCCTTTCTCTTTGCTACAGTAGTCTTCTGTGGAAACAAAAAAGGCCATGTAGTCAGCTAACATGTATTGCTACAACTTTGTGTATTCACCACATGAAGCATGTTTTCTAACAATATCAATGGAACTGTTGCATTTTAAACAAGAATCATGATGACAGATTTTAAGGTTATGATCATCTAGCGACAGCTACTACAGACCAGAAGCTATAGAATATTACCTGGCAATATGAAAAAGTAAGACCAGCCATGGATCTCAAAAATTCAAGTTCTGCTATCATTGCAGGAAAAAAAACCAAAACCACACACACACATACAAAAACAACCAAAAAGCTCACATGCCAAACAATATAAAGACCAAGGGGGAAGTAAATTACAATAAAAATGCCAGGTCCTGGCATTTAGACAGGTACACATGAAGTATCTGCTTTCAAAATTTGTAAGTTTGCCAAGAAAGTGCCAGAAAGAGAGAAAGCAAAGACAGTGAGAAGGCTTGGAGGGCACAAAACATTGCAGAGCAGAGGAGAACAATATCCTAAGGAACAAGGAAGTGATGCAAGGAGGTTTTAGTACACAGATTAGTGGTTACCATTGTATTAGGTGAAAAAGATTCCCGTCAAACTGCCAAGCAGTTCTGAGAGAAGCCATAGGAAACACAAAGGTCCTGAACTCCTTGGTAGCCCAGGACCACACACCTTTCCACCAAACCAGTGTGGTGAACACACATTTGAACTTTTGCAAGTAAAACAAAGCAAGGTCACTCCTTCACATTCAAATTCTCCCTTTTTGCCCCCTTGTCTCTCCTAAACCACTCAGTAGAAGAATCCCACCAGTTTGGGGAAAAAAAATATTGTGAAAAGTAGAATACTTGATTCTGTGTTTTCTGATGCTTTGTGACTTAAGCTACGCTGTATTACATGGTGTTGATATTTTAATGTCTCTAAATCCACGTTAGCAGCAAACCATTTTAATAGACATTTGTCACAGTGCTCAAGCATTCCTCACAAAGCAGCAACTGAATAGTTTCATTCAGCTACACATGGACCACATCTGTAAGGTTATGAGAACATCACCCAAAATGGGCATGGAAGGCTTTTATTATGATGAATTTGTGCTGGATTGCCCTGCTATGGTGTGTGAAATCTTGTCAAAGCCTTGAATGATGTCTATTACAGTTTCCTGTAAAAGTATAGCTCTTGGCAAATACTGACATCACTGCTGCCACATTTCCAGCTAGACCAAACAAGGTTAAACTGCAGGTAAAACAACAAATCATCACTAGATCCAAACTTAGGTGAAAGTCTACAAACAAAAATACTCCATGGATTTGCTTTTCATGTCATTTCAGCAGTACAGCTGTCTGATGACAGGTTGTTTCATTAACTGCTGATTAAAACCTCTTACAGAAAATGGATACACAACCTGTGTTTAAATTTAGTTCTTGCTTTTACATGCAGGAAAAGTAATTATGTGCATCGGCTAAACATTGTCTGATATGAGGCCATATTGAAATAAAACACCCCTAGGACAATTGGATAATATGAACTCTCTGTAAGTAAGAGAAATGTGAGGGCTGATTTGTTAGCACTCAAAAAATATACTCTCTTTCACTTGGGGCTGGAACAATATTCTCAAGTGTAGCCAGCCTGGAAGAGAGAGATGGGGAACAGAGACACAAGCAGAAGCCCCAGTAGGAAATAATTTTTTTGGAGTCGCATTGCAGCTGGAGTGGTGGGAAGGAAGAGGATGACAAAACCTGCTGATTGTTTGTTGAACATGAGGACATTTGGCCAGTAATTTGCACTTGCACGAGGTCCAACTGGAAGTAAAGATAATATCACCAACAACGCAATTTCTAGTATATCAGTTTTCATTGACAGCGATTTTCAAACAAATTTAAACAGTGTACACGAAGAAACTGAGAGTCAAGCAATCATACTATACTAGGCTTTCCATTTCCATTCCCACAGCTTCCTGGGAAGGAAAGTGGAGAGGTAGTTGCTGATGCCTTCTCCCTGGTATTCCATCATTGGACACATGGGAATGGTCCAAAGTTGTGTCAGGGGATGTTCAGACTGGACGTTAGGAAACATTTCTGTACCGGGAGGGTCATCAAACACTGGAACAGGCTTCCTGGAGAGGTGGTCAATGCCCCAAGCCTGTCAGTATTTAAGAGACATTTGGACAATGCCCTTAACAACGTGCTTTAACTTTTGGTCAGCCCTGAAGGGGTCAGGCAGATGATTGGTGTAGGTCCCTTCCAACTGAAATGTTCTGTCCTGTCCTGTCCTATCCTATGCTATCTTATCCTAATTAATATCAGAGTACGGTGCAATAGCATATTTCATCATATACACATTTTTGAAGAGAGCAAACTGTACACTTACACATTGCTTTATTCAAAAGTAAAACCTTCTAAGAATATAAAAAAAATCTGTCAATAAAGAGGGTAGCCTTTAAAACTTCACACACACACAAGGAAAGGTTCTTTTTACACAAAAACACTGTTGTAGATATAGAGGGAAAAGACAGCAGAAAGGCTAAAGAGTTTCAGAGTGCTTTTTTTTTTCCTGCCACTTCTACAAAAATTGGAGAGCCACCTTTCTCAGAAAAGCATGTAAACCTAATTGCAGGAAAATGTTTAAATGAGTAAGTTTTACTTACTTTTCCCACCCGCTAAGTCAAATTTAAAGGTTTTACTGTAGGATTCAAGTTATGCAATTATCTCCCATGAAATAAGTTTAGTTCATTTGCATGGTCAGCAAATTTTACTGGAATATCAGAATAGCACCAACCTGCACCCACCCTACCGCCTTCTCAAGCACCTGTGGGGTAGTGTTTATATTGTTTTTTAGTCTTCACTGTGGCAAGATTAATATTTCATTGTAGAGATACACAAAAAGAGGCCATTTACATATACTTATGAGACTAGATAAGGAGCTTCTTCTGATTTGTATTCTTTCTCTAACTGCTATACTTAATCATACAGATAAGTATCATTCATCATTGGTTGAGGTTTAGCTATGATTTTCCTTTGCATGAGCTCTTTTACTGTTTTTGGATGATAAATTGTAGAAACTTGAGTAAACATGATGGTTGTCTAATATGAGATCCTGCTGTTATGTGGAAATGCACTATTCCAGACACTACCACAAAATATTTGTATTTACCGTATTAGCAACATCCAACAGCGTTGTCGGTTGCTGTGACTATAAAACTAACACAGTGTGGTTGTAGTATTGAAGCTACAGTCTACGTGTCTCATGGCTGTTTATAGTCAACCTCTTGTGACTCTGCTGTTCTTTGCCAGCAGCTCCCCAGGAAAGTGGTGAATTCTCCAGCCTTGGACACTTTTAAGATTCAGATGGACAGGGTGCTGGGCCATCTTGTCTAGACCATGTTTTTGCTATGAAAGTTTGGGCCAGATGATTCTTAAGGTCCCTTCCAACATCGTGTTATTATTCCATCATTCTATGATTCAACCCAAGACCTTGCAGCAGAAAGTTCCATTTCTAAGCAATTTTTTAGAGAAGAATAGCCTCCATGAGGAATAGCCCCATTCCCAAGCACCTTCTTGTAGCAGCTTATTACTTACACATTTATACTGACTCCTTGCTGCTATCCCACTCTAAATGCACTTCAACCAGAAATCTAGCAGCAAAGTAGAAATCCTATTCCCGTATCACTTTCACTGCTTCCCTGGACACACTTGTCAAACCTTTCCATGAAATTACACAGCCTCATAACCTGCAGGGGCATTCTGGTACCAAGCAGGACAGAGGGTGGCTGCCCATGGGCAACATCTGTGACAGTGCAGGGGACTAAGCTCTCATTTACAGAAGCATGGATCTACATCTGATTTACATGTTAGCATAGTCATCACTTTTGCCAGCAAATGTTCTTGATAACTTCACAAGCAAGGCAAACACAGGTCCCAGAAACCGCACTTTTCATATTTTTTGCATGCTGCTACAGCAGTCTGACACAATTATCAAACAGGTTATTTTAAACATGATAAGCTCATTCGCTTTAGCAGAAGACAAATAACAAAGCAAAGCATTCAGAGGACTTTATTTCTTTAGAAACTAAATCCCACTGATTTCATCTACAGAAAATGCTCATGCATTCCCAGCTTCTTTAAATACAAAGTACACACGTTGCACATGATGTGTTGCTCCTTCTAGAATTCACAGCCCTTACAAATTACACTGACACTGACTGGGATTCTGGAGGGGATCCGAGAAGCATATAATTCATCAGATTTCACCCACACTCAGACAGCCTGGCTGCTTGCTTCATTCTTGAGGCTATGTTGCTACAATTTCATTTGAACAGGTCACCTCCAACCTCAGTCCAAGAGCCACAGTGTCTAAACTTTGCATCAGCTTGACTGACAATGCAGAGGGCATTCACTGAATGGAGTTTTTTTGCACAAACAAAGCAGCTGCTGGATTACAGCTCTGAAACTCTAAAAGGCAAAAGCCCAAATTATTTTAAGAAACATGATACTGAGTGAAGAATGTGGTTTGCACAGCTGAAAATGAAGGTCATCGATTCTGAAATATATCCTATATAAATAAAATATTTAGCTTTTTAAAATTTTTCTACTTAAATTCTTGAAAGAGACAGTGGATTCAGATGGATGCTGGTAGAAAATCCAAGTTCTTATAATTCCCTTTTTAAAATTGAGCCTAAGCTTGATACCAAAAAAAAAAAAAAAAAAAACCTAACGTATTGTTCCTTTACAAAGCAAACTTGTTACTTGTGATTAATTTTAAATAATCTTAACTGTTTTCCTAACTAACACTGATATTTTAGCTTTAAGCTTCAGTAATCATGGAACACAGAGTGAAGATTTAAATAATTCTTGAAATAACTGTTCCTGATGATCAAATATTAAGCTGACAGAACAGTGAATGTCAATTACTTTAAGCTTTTTATTTACACAGGATGTTCACATTGTAGTTAAACATCTCACTTGATTCATTATGTTTGCATATATATAGATCCTAAAATAATATAAAAATGCATTAAACATCATACAAAAAGATGTCATGGGTAATATATATATATATATGTCATGGATGAATTATGACACCAAAAAAGAAAAACCATTAATAGCTCTGAGACATTTAAAGTATGTAAGGC
The DNA here is from genome assembly GCA_004320125.1 of Scolopax mira. Classification (NCBI taxonomy): domain Eukaryota; kingdom Metazoa; phylum Chordata; class Aves; order Charadriiformes; family Scolopacidae; genus Scolopax; species Scolopax mira. The sequence goes on from BJBW01003872.1 coordinate 361,087, forward strand.
TCTTGTTCTTTACAGTATTGTTCTATCATTATTTTACTATAGTCTTACAGTAACTTCATGTTATGTTAGTGTAAGAAACCAAAACCCAACAGCATTCAAGCACATCTAAGATTATTTCACTGCAAGCCTACTATGAAGTGAAATAGAATCCGAAAAAAAGAAGGGGAAAAGTTCTAGGTATTCTTATTTGGGACCAAATTTGACATAACTCAGACTAAAATTGACATTTAATACAATTTCCCTTACAGTTCAGTGAGAGACAGTATGTTCAGGACCATGTATATGAGCAAAAGAAAGTCAAGGAAAAACCAATATCAAGAAATGATGTATCTATATTCTAATGACAGAAAAATAAATGAACTAACATTAAAGTCTTATTGGAATGCAAGCAGTTAGTCTGCAGCCAAGCTGGCTTGAAGTCATTCGGGTTGGTTTGCCCTGCTCTGGAGTCAACAGTACATCTATGTTGAACTGTCATGCCCCGCTTCTGGTGTGTAAAGAATCATCTTGCTAGTGTATTAATTAACCTTTTGCAATTTGAAAACCATGGTGAAACTGTTTCTTTTTATACACTTAATAGCCATGTTACTCTCACATTTGACTAAGTATTTTTAAGCATGCATTCATTACGCGGGTTAAAATTCATGAAACATCACTAGCTTTACTGGGAAACGGGGTATTTTCTCAATGTAGAGATTGCAGACCTGCACTTAATTGCATGCAAGTGGTTGAGAACAGAAATGGCGCAAGAAAACAAATGCACTAATCAAATAATTAAATGCACACAGAAAAAAAAAAATAGAGGAATTGTTGCCCTCTTTCCTGTGTGTTCCCAGAAAGAGATGTAAGTGCTGAAAGCAAGAAGAAAAGAGAGATGGAAATATTTACTTTCCTTTTCTCAGTTTCTCACTTGTTCTCACTTCCAGAAAAAAATTACTTTTTCTGATGTGATTTCAGACTATGTTCCTTACCAAGACAGAAGTAAAAAATAGTGAGCTACTTCTTTTAAATACATTTCTGTTTCCAGTGTTTATCAGGCACTGAAATACACAGCAGTTATTTTGAGGCATAGCTCAGGAGGGAAGGAAGAAGAGTTATTGTCTTTTATATCCTTTCAGATGTAAACAGTGATGCAATATGTTATTTATTTATCCCTATAGAAGTTTATTTTGGATTATTTAAATCAACATTGCTAAAGCATCAGAAAGTCCACTAACTGGACTTGTAGACAACATCTTAAAGAAAAACTCAGAAATAACATATACAACAAAGCTGGCTAGGATGATGAGTTACCTTGTAAAGCCATCTTACAAAAGGAAACTATCAGAGCTTGGCCTGTTCCGTATATTTGCATGAAAGTTAAGAGAGCAATTAGTATATCTCTACAAGTTCAACCAGAGAATAAACACAAGAGTGAACTAAAAGTCTTTTAAGTCAAAGGGAAATGGTAGCCCAAGGAGAAGGCTGTATACATTTGCCACAAATACAGTCTGAAAAACAGAATACATTTTTTTGTCATAATCATAAGACTCTGCAGAAGACTTCCCCTATAGATGAGGGAGAAAAAGCAGTTCTAAAGCAAAGTTCCATGGCAGGGATTTTATGCTATTGTAGGATCCTACAACCAGAGAATTAGTCCTGTGATCCAAGAAGTTCCTACTACCTCTCTAATTGCAAAATTGCACCAGTTCCAGTGGTCTCAAATACCAGTATTCTACCTCAAGAGCTGTACTTTTGTGCCAGATAAAGAGACACACGAAAATGATAAGGCCACAGAGCATTCTGTGTAGCAACTTCGAATGTTAAAGATACATAAACATATAAGCAAAATGTAAACTGCTTCAGAAAACAGATCTCAACCATGCCTACATGTTGTTGAACTCAGATGTTGCTCCATAAGGAGATCTTGGGAGTAATTAGAGAGTCCTCTAAAATCTTTGACTCTATGCTCATGGACATTCAAAATGCTAACAAATGTTTGGACAACATCCGGAAAGGTTTAGAGAACAAGGAATCTTGCTGCTGTGAAAACCTTTCGTGTTGCTACATCCCAAGTACTGACTACTGTTCTTGCCTCCATGTCTCAAAAGAATTTAGAGAAAAGCAACTACAGTGGTTTGTAAAATCTCAACAAAGACATGCAAGCCATGCAGCAGGGGAGGATGAGCTAAGAAATCACATTATTACTCTGCACTAAGTCCACACCTCCAACTGTGTACTCACTAGGCATATACATGGAACTGCCAGTGGTAATCCAGAGTATTATAAATAAGCAAGACACTAATATTTGTCAGTGTTATCTGTTCATTATATCCCTTTTTACCAAAACTGATCAAAAAAAAGACATGATAAGCAAACACATCCCCAAAGATTTGAGTTATATAACAATGCTTATTGTTATAGAATTATCACTCCTATAGTAACTGTAAATGTAAGTAAAACATAACCTGAATAATGCTATAACCTACTAAACAGGTTAAGAAAAATTTCCTTAAACCCCAAAAAGTATGGCCATCCTACAGCAGAAGTGGCAATTTGAAAGCTAGGTGTTTTCTCAAGTGGGCTGGACTGGAAGACCATGTACCCTTGAAAGGCTTCCAAGTTTTAGGTGCAGACCCCCAAAAAAGACATCGTTACTTTCCTATAGTCTACTTATGATAAGGCTTGTAAAGTGGGCAGAGGCTTGAGAGGCAGGCCAGTGCAAACCTCAAGAAGTTCAAGGGAGCCTACAGGAGAGACAGAGAGGGAATCTTTGTCAGGAAGCGTAGTGAAAGGAAGGACACGAGTCAATGGTTTTAAATTGGAAGAGGGGAGATTTAGATTACATACCAGGAAGAAATTCTTCAGTGTGAGGGTGCTCAGGCACTGGAACAGGTTGCCCAGGGAAGTTGTGGGTGCCCCATCCCTGGAGGTGTTCAAGGCCAGGGGCTTTGAGCAACCTGCTGTAGTGGAAGGTGTCCCTGTCCACGGCAGGGGGGTTGGAACTCGATGATCTCTAAGGTCCCTTCCAACCCAAACCATTCTATGATTCTATAATCTCTGCACATGCAATAGTAATTCCACATGAGGGGAAAAAAAAAAAAAAAAGAAAAACAAAAAAGTAGTAGTATTTATAGGAGAAATTAATAACCAGAAAATAACACTTTTCTGACAAGCCTTTTTATTGTTATCATCTATATGATGATTAGGTTTCTGACCTAATCTGAAATCATGCTTTTATGGTAAAAAGCACGGACATCTGTCAATATCATACTCCATTTAAACTGCTGAGTTTGTAGTATGAAAAATAGAGTGGTTTCCTAGTTAAAACATGAGAGTAGGAATAGAGAGATGGTAGTTGATGGAGGCCCCAGTTGTTTCCCTGAAACCAAGCCTTCAATTGTCTCTTTTTTTTCTGTTGTTAAAAGAATTCCTGCATTCTAACATAATCTTTCAGCTGAAGTTTGCTTTTCTAATGCTCTCTCTGGATAAAGTAAGTGCAGGAAAATAGGGTATGGCTTTGGGCCAGTCTTTCCCTCAAACTCTTTCCGCAGTTTACTCTTTGGAAGTGCTACCCATGAGTTTGTGCTTATGAAATGGCAGATCATCTGACCAGGTGCTTATTGGATCTATTGAAAACACATATTATGTTATTTATGTTTACTTTCCACTTTATATGTGTCTACTTGACAATGGTTCAATTACAAAAATATTCTTGCTTCCCATTTCATTACCTAATCTGACAAAATCAATGATGACCATGTAGACCAACAGATCATTTTGCTGATTTTAGAGGCATTCTGAAGAGCAAATTAGACGAAGTACAATTTCTCAGTGACAACTATCTTATTTTAAATTCTGACATGTTTGTTTTCCTGTTTTCATGAAGTCCTCTTTGACAAAAGCCTAAGTTCTTCTTCCTGCTAACTAGGTTAAGAAAAATTATGGGGATGTCTTACTTCCTCCTGCAAATCACGAAGGAAGTGGTTTGTTAAACAAAAAAAAATTGCCAAACACTTACAAATGCTTTTAAAGATTAGCTAATAGAGATAGCTTATTCGAGTTCTTTACAAAATATTCACAGTAGGTTTTGATTATGATCTTCCAAGTCAGTTATCCAGGCAAATATTTTTTTCAGGCATAAGGATTCAGCCCACAGTTTTTCCATTTGAAATGAAAATAATTCCTTAAGGATATGTAGGCATAATATGGGTGTTCAAAGCATGACTAGTATTGTGTGAACATGTAATATGCCAAATACAGGAAAGGATGGTGTGGTCTTTAAGTTGTCCTTCACATATTTGTCTGTATGTGTGTCTGTTATATTTGACAAAGTATATGCAGATATCAATTAATATTTGACATAAAGTGTTGAAAACATAAAAAAAAACCAACCTATTAGTTATTGCAATAAATCTGTCTTCATTCAAAGAGATGTCAACAACAAAACACTGGCTCTGTGAGTCAAGCAGATAAACACATAGAAGAAGAGGAATTTATCTTAAGTCAGGCACTGCATGGGGAAACTTCTGTTATACCCTGGCAGTAGACTTTATAAATGTTTGAACAGGTCTTCCAGTGCCTCAGTTCCTCAGCTGTAAAATGAGACTAAAATCTCCATCTCACAGCCATGTCAGAAATTTCCTTAAATTTCTGCAAAGCAGAGGTATCACGGCACTGGGAAACAGCTGCTGAAAGAGTCAGATTGAACAAACAAGATCTGTCACAGGATTGTTACCACATCCAGACTATGTGTTATACAAAGAGTTTATCTCCACAGCCAGGAAACTCATTAGGTTTTCAACTACAGAGTTTCTATAGTCAATGCCATAGAAATGATAGTTATTGTGTTAAATGGGCACAGCACTAAATGTCATTGAAAAGCCATTGGCTCAGCACAAAATGGTTCAGCAGAAGCAGTCATTTTTCTGGTCATTTTTTCAGATACAAAAGGCAGATTTTCAATCCACAGAACATTGTTGAGAGCCAGAATCTTAAAAGACATCTGCACCTTCAAAGGTCTCCCTCTGGATGACTCCTTTAGGGGAAGGAGCGTGATGTAATGGCCTGGTGAGTCAGCCATAACTTTGAGGTGGATGTGCTTAGACCTTGTTTTTATAATGAGCTCCCCAAAGAAAACCAAAACATGTTAAAACTCAAAATAGTCAGGAAGACTGGAATATTTAACTTTTTAAATACAGGAAATTCAAAGTGACTAGAGGAGGTGGAATAGAAATTAGAAGGATTTATATACAGCTTTCCCTGGCCTACTGTATCCTTGCAGGTATTTTGCTTCCAGGTGAGGTATCAGTAGATTCAAGATAGTTCTGATTAGCATAAAAACTCCCTCTCTCCCCTCTTTCCCCAAGGAGGCTTGCACATTCCCTTTGAAGGTCACTTGACAGCTCCCCACTGCATCAGGTCCTTCTCTCTGCAGTGACCTGCAGCCTCCCTGCTCTGTGCTGGTACTCCCTCAGCAGCCTCATTCATGCAGCATGCAAGGTGCCCCAGGACCTCCACCTCTACCAGCTCCACAATGCCATCATCTTAAAAGAACTTGACATGCCTATAAATAAAAAGGCAGGTGAAAAAAATATACTTTATATGGCAAGAAAGGCAGAGCATGATGTTATTTTATTCACCTATGAGATTTTATCATTAAATTTAATCCTATCATACATCTGTCTTTTTTCAAATTCATCCTTGTTTTTTTCACTCAAGATCTTGCCCTGGTAGAGTCTAAGAATTCTGTACATTTGGTTAGGATTTCCAGATGTCCTACAGCCTGCTCCTTACTAGAATGCAGGACTTCCAGAAATGCCACTCATGCCCAGTGTGTCCTTGCAGATCACCTTTATAATGCATCCATTGAAGACCAGATGGCATGGCACATGGGACTAGCGTACATTGAATCCAACTCTATCCTGAAAGTCCTAGAAGGAAATACAATAAATAGCAATAGGAAAGCCTATTCATAAAAAGGCAATGTGCTAACAAGTGTCCTTGCTTGTTTGGGCTGGACATCTCTGATCCTGTGTTCTGCCGTACAAAATCTGGATACAAGCAAGATGTAACAAATGCAAGCTATGTGAAACTCGGGTCCACGACAGATCCAGGAATACTTCACAGGGAAAAGAAAACCCAGCTTAAGCTTCAGGAGATCGTCCAGTCAGCTGCAGCAGTCCAACATTCATATTACATGGCAGCTCCTCTGAGAGCAGAGGGTGACCACCAGTTATGTGATACAACAGATACATGGGAGCTGCAGCTGAACTGCTCAGAAGTGGCACATAGGCCAGGAATCACGATTTGGCCATTTCCCTTTGATCCATAGATTACTCCTCAATTATTCTTGGATCAGATGTTGAGAAATGCAGTATCAAAGGATTCAAGTGTAAAAAAATTCTTCAAAAAAAGTTAGGAAAAGACTAGGCTGTTGACATTGGCTGCAACACACTGCAACTTTATTACATCAGAGAATTGAGATACTATGAGTATATTTAAATGTTGACCTCATTGCATTTTCCAGTATTAAATGCAATAAATATCTCTCACTTGCAATAATAAACACAGAGGCCCCAACTATTTATGAACTGCAGGAGACATTGATGCCAAATATGCTGTGAAAACTAAAATAAGATTAATGATATTTTATTGGAATTTTTTTTAAAATCCAGAGGACTTGAAGAAAAAGGGATGGTCCTTATTATAAATTTATGAGTGTTATACGCATAATTTAGAAGTTTAATAAGAACATTTGGAATATAATATTTCTTAGCAACTCATCATTGAGTTAGGTTTTCACTGGTTCAAAAGATAATGGTAACAAAACGCAGATTACTGTATATTTTCAACATAGGAAAAATGTAGTAGTCATGTAGTCATGATCCAAGCTACAGCACCCAGTGAAATTAAAGACTGAGGATTCACATTTTGGTACTTGGTCATGCTCAGAGATATAACTCTGCATTCTGTGCATTGCAGTGCTGCCGCCATTTATGGAGTTGCCTTTTTTAATACCTGGTGTTATTTTTTAATACCTGGCAGTCTCTACAACACAAAGTTTTCAAAGTGCTACAGCAGTTGATCGATATAGGTGGCATGTTTAGAGAAGTCCCACATTATTACATCTTCCTTGTTTCTTCAGACCCTGGGCTACACAAGGAGGCTTCACTACTTACCAGCTCCTATGTGAGGAGTGCACACTGCCTTTTCTGCAGATGCATGGAGCACCCAGGCACAATCTGGTGGGTTGATAGCTCTTTAGGAATAACAGTAGGCAATAGACACTTCACTGGAGTAACAGCATGTGAATTATCTAATCCCATCTCAAACTTTGCCTTTTTCAAATCTAGTTGTTACTCTTCAAATTTACTAGTTGTATTAGGAGAATAAATATGGCTACCTTGTTGTTGTGGCTATTCTGCATAACACTCCATGATAAGCCCAGGCAATGGCGCAACAAGTCCGACAACATCTAAGTCAGACATCTAAGACAGAAACAACTGTGGTGTATTTCCTACCCAAACTCTTTAAAAAGACCACAAAATGAGATCACCCTGTGGTGACCTGGCTTTGTATGAACTCTTTTGTTAGAAAATGTATTTCTCCTGCTGGCGTGTGAAATCAGATTTCAATATTTCCTTCACAGCAGGCTGAATGAGTATGTTTTGAGTCACAATGCCCACAGACTGACAGCAGGAAGTCTTGCTGATGGGATATGCAACTTTTATTTGCTTCCTGTGAACATGTACTTGTTTCCTCTTAAGAGTTTTCACAGAGACAGTATCATAAAGCTCATGATCACGCATGTTTAGATGTGCATGTATGGCAGAATGGCTTGAATCAAATTGTTTAGTGTTCAGTAGTTTGAAAAATTCTTTCTGTATCAAAAAACCCTGCAGCCAGGAATCCAGAAGGGATGGCATGTGGTTGAGATGATCAAGTGTCTCAGATACAGTAGCCAGCAACAATAGCAAGTGCACCATGCAGACTGCAAGTTAAGACCTTCCATCTTTGATGTGCAGTCTGTAAAAGCTAACTGATAAAATTTTAAATCTGCTTTAAAATAATTTCCAGGATGATGAAGTTCATCCCCCTGGTGAAAGGTTAGCACTGGATCTGACAATGAGTCTCATTCTTCTGCAGATTGAGCTCCAATTTAGGGAGAAGCAATACATTATCCTGCATCTTGAGAGATGTTCATTGCAATAAAACCCAATATAAATTAAAATGCCTTAGCTTGCCTGTGGGATTCTTGGATGTGATCAGTGCTGTGACCCTACTTGGGATGGCAACAAGAGAGATCACTGCCATTCCTGACTGACCAGACCAGATTACAGAACAGTTACAACTGAAATATTGCCCTGAGAAAGTCTTGAAAATGCAAGGTATCTTTTTCTTCCAGGTGCATCTCTTTCTGCTTTGTCCTATTTGAGTATCTTTTCAGGGTGTGCTCAATTCAATACACAGATGCACAGCAAGACTCACCAGAATAAAGAACCTCTATACCAACATGGTTCTATTGCTGCTGGTAGTCAAACTACATTTTCTCAGCTATCTTACTTGTGTCTATAAGGCTGTATCATGTAGACTTTCTCTGATTTATAAGTCACCATCTTTTTGCCTCATCAAAGGAATTTGACCTCACTGACGTTTTAATACCCAGACCAGCATGACATTTTAAAATTAGTAAAGTTTTGGAGTCTTCAATAGCAAATAGTCAGACACCAATACAGGTTAGGCATGGACCTGCTGAAGACAAGTCCCAAAGAGAAATCTGGGGGTCCTGGTAGACTGCAAAATGACAATGAGCAAGCAGTGTGCTCTTGTGGCCAGGAATGCCAACGGAATCCTGGGCTGCACAGGGAAGAGTGTGGCCAGCAGGTCGAGGGAAGTCATTCTCCTCCTCTACTCTGCACTGGTGAGGCCACAACTGGAATACTGCATCCAGTTCTGGGCTTCCCAGTTCAAGAGAGCCCCACTGGAGAGAGTCCAGCGTAGGGCAACATAGTGCAACATAGGGCAACGAAGATGATTCAAGGATTAGAGCATCTCCCTTATGAAGAAAGGCTGAGAGAGCTGGGACTCTTTAGCCTGGAGAAGAGAAGGCTGAGGGGGAACCTTATCAATACTTATAAGTATCTAAAGGGTGGTCTGAAAGAGGAGGGAGCCAGACTCTTTTCAGTGGTTGCCAATGAGAGGACAAGGGGCAATAGGCACAAGTTGGAACATATGAGGTTGCATTCAAATATGAGGAAAAACTTCACAGTGAGCCCTGGAAAAGGCTACCCAGGGAGGTTGTAGAGTCCCCTTCTCTGGAGATCTTCAAGACCTGCCTGGGTGCAATCCTGAGTAATATGCTCTAACATGCTCTGGGCAATCCTGCTGCAGCAGGACATAGATGATCTCTATGGTCCCTTCCGACTCTAAAAATATTCAGTGAAATTCAGTGAAACAAATGTGTTGGAAAATGCTTGCAAAGCATGAAATTTCATCTTTTTTTTTCCATGAACTGTTAAACTAACCAAACAGAATTTCAACAAACTTTCAGAAAGCACAATTTTGGACATAGAGCAAACAAAACAAATTTCTAACAAATAATTAATTTCCCCATTTTTTGGAAGATCATAAGTACCTGAAAACAGGCACTTAATGAAAGTTCCTGCTGCAATGTTTGTACAGTAACTATAGTGCAGCTACCACAACACTATAAGACAGTCACTAGATAATTGTAGCTCTTATGCCCCGTTACAAATACTTACCACATTGTGGGCAATGAAATTGCTATCTCAACAGATCCTGACTTTCCATGAGGAAAATAATTGCCTTTTGCTCTTGGACAACTTATGGAACAAAAACCCCAGCATCATTATTTACTTTTGGTTCAGAAAGTATAAAATGAGTATCACGCAGCAGTTTTTCATCTATGAAACTGTTGCATTTCTGAAAATTGGAAGATGATATAAATATTTTTCTAGAAAGTAAAGTTAGTAAGCAGAGTATTCCAAAACATTTGTCCTGGTTGCTGTAGCTGATTTTGCTGCTTAATTCTGCAGCCTCAGATCACACTTTCTTCTCATACTGTGCACCAGATACCAGTGGTGACGCTATCCAAGGATGGAAAATTGCCCTGAGTGTGTTTAGCTCACAGGGGATGTTCAGCATGACCAACAGCACCTGTGCAGGGAGCTCCCTTGCATCTTGACTCTTAGAGCAGCCAGGCCGTTTTGCAATCTGCTTCTGGAGCTGAAGAAAAATTTAATAAATTCAATTACAAAATTTTGACAGGCCATGGGCTTCTGGTTTTCAAACATTCCAAACCCAGACCGAGAGACTTTGGCAGTGTCCATGGCCCATCTTCCTCTCGCCTACAACCACTGTCTCTCTTCCACACAACACTCTCATCACAGTCTTTCTAGTAATCATTAGAGGTCAGGCATGTTTCCCTCCATCTGGCACTCTCTCTTACCCCATCCTTCTTACTGCAGTGTCTCCAGTTACTCACCTCAGGAAACTGTCGATTGCCTGGATAGAAGCAAGCACAACTTGTACAGCTGACCAAGAGACAAGCTGAGAGGGGTTGCTCCCTCCAAGTCATCCTGTCATGCAGCTGCAGATCAGATAGACAGTGCCAGGTGAGTGAAATGTAGAACAGTTCACACCGACAGAGAAATGGCTAGACAATATGTGTCTGTATCTGCCTCAAGGAGAAAATCTTAGGGGGTTTGGTACATTTTGAATTAAACTAATTAGTGAACTAATTAGTAAACTAATAACTAATAATAAACACTAATTAGTAAACTAATTAGTGAAATCAATTAAATCGTCATTCTTTATTTTCTTTATTGACTCAAATTCCTGAGTCAATGCTATACAGAATTATGATTCACTCATTGCAGAATAGTTACTTACACCACTTCTCTCTGCTCTAGTTGAACATCTTACAGATACAATATACATCGACTAGTTGTTCTACCTGCCCTTTTGTTGCACCTCAGTAGGTACCACGCTGATCATTTCTTCCCGCTTATGAGATGTGGATGTAGATAGCAGTGGAGGATTTTGTTCAGTGCATCAGTGGCAGAAGCAGTGGAATAGCCTTTTCTCTCAGCTATGCGAAGTACCCTTATGGCATTGGTCTAAAGTTAATGAGGTGACATAACTGGTTAGCATGAATGATAGTAAAGTATTAAATAGGATTATAAGGAACTGCTATCCTCCCATGGGATCACCAGCATAGCTCTGGGAACACAGCAACATCAAATTGGATCATATTGAAATAATATCCTGCCACCAAAGAGAGTAAACACTGTCAGAGTCTTCACAAGGTGATATAAGAAGTCATCCTTGACATATATGTTCACTAGCTGGGAATAATAGGATGCCAATTTAAATTATTGCTGTGCTGGCACTTAGACTCTCACCAAGAAATATTGTTTGTGACCTATGCTGAATACATGTAACATGCCAACTTAAAAAGAAGAGGAACATAAAGGAGGAAGAAAGAGTCCTATTACCATTCAGGTAACAGAAGGTTTTTAATAAGCAGGTTTTTTAAATCAAATAAGAAACTCCTGTACCAATTCTGAACTGAATAAGTGTTTGGGCTGAATTTCTCAGCCTGGGCAAACGCAATGTTAGTGAGAATAACAGGAAACCAGCACAAAGTTGGTAGCCTCAGGGAACACTCAATTAAAATGAACTCAAAATGTGGGAAACAATAAATAATTTGAGATGAACCAGCCTTCTAACTGAGGTGAATCATCATTAAACTGAAGGGTCTGACTGGGTTGATATATACATGCTGCAGATCAGGCTGCTGGCAGGAAGCCAGGGGACACCCAGTGGCACTCACCACTGCCTTAGGGGGTAAGTTGCATCTCAGACAGGGAAATCAGGGGAGAACTGGGAGCCATAACACAGCAACATGTGAACTGATCCACATAACTTGTTTAGTCAATAACTACATAAGTCATTGTTGTAGACGCAAGTGGTACTTAGTCACTTGTGGAGGGACACAGCCTGGCAAAAAAATCCCAAAGATTTGCTCTTTTACATATTCTCTCCCACTTCTAACTGAGCCACAGCTTTCCCAAAATGAATTGGCTCAACAGCTAGTGTTTTGGAAAATTACAGTCATCATGAGAATAACATGCTCCTCTGAATTTGTCCTAAAGCTGTATTCCCCTACAGATTGTGCCCACAAAAGGCTGGTGCTTGAGAGGAACAGAAGAGCCCTTCAGGTCTTTATTTCTTTTATTGAAGGCTCTAATGATCCCTTCATGAAACAAGAGTCAGATGTTCTCTGTCACTTCTGATGGGCTCAGCAATTTCTAGCAGGGTATAAGTGAAGAGAGGAGGTCCTTTGCTGTGGGAACCACTCCAGCAACAAGGAGACAGTCCTTCCCCACACCCAAGACAACCCCAGGTAAAGAAGAGTGAAGGAGCCACCTTCCTGCCCAGCAGTGACCTGAGCTGGTCTCCTCTCCTGGTATCAGTCTGCCACTGACAGTAAAGGTGCAGCCTCACAGCTGGAAATTTTATTTTAGGGAATAAGCCAATAGCCAACCAAGCCTAAGACCAAAAAGTCCACAGAGCAGAACTAAATTTAGGGTTTCTCCCACTGCCACAGCCTGATGCTAAGGTCAGCCAAGCCGTCACACTCTGCCTGTAAATCACCCTCCTTGCCAACAATACTGCAGTTAATATTAGTTATTGCGAGGATTAGAAGTAGTCACTTATAATTAAATGCACATCACATTAATCAGCAGCCTGTTAGCAAACTTTCCAAGAGCTAAAAGAAAGTTAAAGTGACATTGACAGATACAGTTCCCATTTGCTAAGTACTGCTACTTGCTCCTGATGCTTATACAGGACTGGTAAGCTTATATAGTTATAAATGTATAAAATTTGTCCCCCTCCAAAGTCCCTAGTTGAATGGAGCAGTAAAGACCTTGTTGAAAGAAGTTCATCTTAGTTTCAAGGGCTTCAATATCCACATGCCTTCTTATAAAATTTGTATGTAATTGTTGTTTCAATTTATGTGGTTTGTATACAACCCCTTTTACCTTTTCAGTTATCCTGCAAAAATCCTTGGACTGCTACACGTTACCATGGAACCTGATTCCCATCCTCTGACTAAAATGCTGCCAGATGAGAATACTCCTACATTTATGGATAATCATTCTTAAACCACTCAATTTTTATCACATATTTTTAGGTTTCAACCTATTCTTGGTCCAGAATGTTTGAACTTCCTCTATATTTTTGTAAACTTCCAAACACACTTTTCTATGTGCCAATCCCAACACTAGAGGTTTGTTCCATGTTTTGCTTGGAAACACCTAATTAATAATTACCTGTGGCGTGAATAAACCCTGACTTGCAGAAATGAAAATGTCACATCCTCTGACTCAGCCTGCTGTTTTGTTTTGGAAAATGCAGCAGATATTCTGAGAGGTAGGTAGATATTTGGCCTTTTATTCATAATTAACTAAAAAATCACACAGAATAAAGATAAAACCCAGAAGGAACAAGATGAAACTATCATAGAAGAAAATATAAAGCAGAGCATAAACACCCCCCTCCCAGTGTTTCCGTGCCCCTAGATGAATGAAATGTCTTCCCCTTGCAAACAGAAGTAGTAGGGGTTTTGTCCAAAACTGTTTCGTTCCAAACATCCTGTCATTCCATATGACTCATCCTGTGTGTAGTTAGGGAAAAAGATGTGCAGAATTTTATCATTACATGCAAGTTAGAAGCACTCCTTGCACTTAGCCAAGTGTGAATAAGTATAAATTCATATAAGAGAGTCTGTGGAAAAGAGTAACTGGTAAGTAAGTCACCATAAATGTTTCATTGTTCTAGAAAGATGTCAGACACCAGTGTAGTATTTTAATAAAACCTGTGGGCTTTTTCCTACAAACCTGTTCTCCTGGTTCAGGATGGGACTTACTCCCCCAGAGGTCAATTGAATTTGTTCCCATCCTGTGCTAGAATATTTAAGCCAACAGATCTCTCCTCCTGCTCTATCTGGCGCGAGGTTTATCAAGAGCTTAATAACCTCGGGCCTTACTTTTCTGATAAAACATTCCATTGACTTCCAAGGGGGTTACTCCCATCCTGTGACAGAAAAACATCATCCCCAACAATTTCTGTGTTGACCAGGGAGGGGCACTGCATTTTCTTCAAGAATGTCTTGGTTTAAAAGTCACCAGCACTGTTTCTCTCAGTCATCATTCTTCACTTCCCATGGAAGAAGAGCTCTTTCCCTGCAGGGGTCAGCAGCAATTTTGGTCCCTTCTTGCCACCAGTACAGTTTGGGCAAATCCACTGTCATGCTTGTCCTCCCCATGCTGGGGAGCTCCCACTTCTCAGACCACGTCTCTGGCCAGGATAAACCTCTTTAAAAAATAGTAAGCTACAAGCCTCACTGACTCCACAGACACAAATTTGAAGATAATTATTCTGCGGATTTGTTTTCTCTAGCACACAGAGACTCCCACTCTAGGACATAGCTTTGGGCTTTGCATCTTGACTCACCAGCAGTATCTGTCCATCCTCCTGATTTTCTTACTGAAGCAAATGGAGGGATCACAGACACAACTGCTGAGTGTCTTGTGTCAGCTTTCTAAGCAGACCTACTCCCACCATGCTCAGTTTTTGGTCTGTCAAAGAAGACACCTAAATTTCCCTGAGGTGAACGAAGGGGCACCTGGGTACCCAACCAAGCTTTGCAGTCCGCTCAGAGACCTAGACACTCAGACATTGACACTGCAGTCCAGAAGGCTTTTACTGTCTCTTCTCTTCCATGTCCAACTGAAAACAGTCCAAGTTTTCAAAGACAGAGCCAGAGATTATTCAGGAGCAAAGGCACCCACTGCCAGTGGGATAACTGCTTCTGAAAGAAACAGCTGTGTACACACATGTACACAACCTTTACCCACTAGTAGAGCATAAATAAAAGCACATTTTTAAGGCTTTGAAATAACTAATGGCAGGAAGGAAGTAGAGGGATATTATCTCTGGACCAAAGTTATGGTGAATAATGCTACAAGTAATCTAACCTAATTTTGCAGTTCCAGGAGACCAGTGAGTGCAGAGGTAAGCAGTAAGCAGCCAGAGCAGCCAGCAACAGCAAAATAGTCTAACTAAACCATGGCCATATATATGAACCAAGGACCTGACTTCTCTCTCTTAACTTCTTTTACACTTTCCCAACTAAAGCCTCACCTGGGATTCAGTTTTGCTCTTTCTCCTTGAGCTTCTGCCCCAAGGTGTTCAACTGGGGCAGTTATGCCTCCTGCCATCTTCCCCATTACCTCCATGGCAGGCGTGGAGCATTACCCTGAGTAGGATGATGTCATGGTCTTTACATGGCCTCTGTTTCCCTTGTTATTTTCAGGGTCCTAAACTTCAATCAAATTTCAGTTTGAGACAACACAGGAGTCCCAGAATACTCTTGCTTTTCTTCTTTTCTATCCCAGTAACGGTCAGGCTACATTGGCAGTAGAATTTTTAATTCAAATTCTGACAAACAAAAAAAAACTAACCCAAAAAAAGAAAGTGATGCTTTTCCATGTTTCTGTTTGTGTCGCATATGCAAAAAGAACCTTATTCAATGCATTAAGATATATAAAGGTGAACATGAAAGCAAACAACAGAATATTAATCAGCACATATCTTTTCACAATACTATCATATGTCTTAATTAAACATCCAAAGATTTATAGATATTTGGAAAAAGCAGGATACTTTAAAAAAAAAAAAAAAAAAACAACCCCCTCCCCAAAAAAAAACCCCAAAACCAACCAAACAAAAAAACCCCACCCTGAAGTACAGCTGATGTGGTTAGGTAGCTACATCTGAAAATTAAGCCTCAGTCTTCTCCAAGTCACATAACTAAAGCTGCTTTGTATTTCAGTCCTCCAAAGAACTAAATAATTCACTGGCTACTGTCCTGCAAAGTCATTTCCTCTCTTTGTTTTCCATACTTGAATTTTCATATCTTTTCCAACCTTTTGTGCATAGAATGAGTCAAGTTTGGTAATTTTGCCCAGAATGGTCCTTTTTTTTCCATAGATACAGTCTTTATTATCCTCCCTGACTCCATCTAACACAGATTCCTCTCAGTGCTCTCATACATTATTCTTTTATGCCATTTTAAAACTGGTGAGTAGAAGGGATTAAATGAGACAATTTGTGCTAAATTAGCAGGTACTGCTGGAGAATTGCAGTGTCTTTTTCAAATTCTGAATGTAACTAATACACACATAGAAAACACAGGAAAAGAGCATTTGTTTTAGTTATGCTGCAAAAAAATGAGTTCAGCATATTTTGAGTAATTGGTTCTCATAATTATGCCAGCACTCTTCTAAGAGTTCTTGTTTTTATCCAAATACCATGTGCCATAGGAAGTTCTGCACATACGGTACATCTCTGTATAGCTTGTGAGCAAAGAGTGCTACAGCCAATTTTCAAGCTAATTTTGCTGCAGGAACTGTCTACTCCTACCCTTGTTATCATTTGTTTGTCAAGGTGGTGAAGGGAGAGGAAATAATCCGGTAGCAGGTTCCAGACATTATGCTTGGAAAGGACTATTCTCAGATTAGCTCTGCAAGGAAGGCGACTTGCAATATTGTGATTTGTTTGATTGCATCTCCAATAACAAGAGCTAAAGGATGAGCAGTTCAAAATGTAGAGGCCAGCCAATGTGCAAGCAAACTCTTCTATTTTCAGGAAGACACATTTTTAATGTAGACCAAAAGACACAGAAACAGAGAAAGAAAAAATCTGTTCATGTCGAAATAGAGGGACATTGTGACTGCCCAAATTAAAAGTCAGGGCAAGAGGAGAAAGCCTAGGATACAGATCATTATCTATCCCTTCGTTGTTCATACTATTCAAAAAGTGAAGAAAGCTAGTTTTGAATTTGTAGGGGACTGGAACAGGAAACCAGTACTTTCCCATTTCCAGGGCAATTTAGTCAAATTACATGCCAGCTGCCCTCTGCAGAGAAGAGAAAATCCCTATCTAATAGAGTTGCTATTTTTCCACCCAAAGCTTCTGGCCCAATGCATCAGTGTTATCCAGTCAGAAGACATTGCAACCTCTTCTGTCCCACAGAGTCTCCCTGTCTGTAGGTTCCAGTTATGTTTACATTACAAATGGCTTGATGACGGCTGAGGAGGACCTCTCAGATTCCCCATGGGAATTTTGTCATTTGTTCCAGCAGGGCCTAGAAATTGCCCTGAAAACTTTCAATCCCAGGTGGCTTTTTAAAGGTCCAGTTGTAGTCTTTGGCCTGTTCCTAAGACAGGCCAAAGGAATAATTTTTATCTCTGACTACTACCTGAGTTCCAGCCTTAGCAAACAGAAGGCTGACCACTTCCTAGTGTGGTCTGTCTATTCAGAACAGAGCTGGCACACATTGGAAGAATATTGGCACCCCTTTTCATGCTATCTGCCTAATGTATAAAGACTTGATTACTGTGAATCCAGCAAGTTTCTCAAGTATTGAAATGCTGACTAAATTTAATTTTTCCAAAATTGACGTCCATCAGTGAATCAACAGAAAACCCTTCCATTAACAGTTAAACCTGTGATGGGGAGTCACTGGCCTTTTGTTATGTCTCTGGGCGGAAGTTCACGACTACTACATATAAAAGCCTCATAGGAAGAATCCCAGAATGACTGAGGCTGTGATTCTTGTGATCTCTTCTGTGACCTCTTGAGATTGTCTAGTTCAACACCCCTGCTCAAGCAGGGTCAGCCAGAGTAGATTGCCCAGTACCATGTCTACTGGGGGTTTGAGTTATTTCCTGCAGGAAAAAATGGATTCTGAGCACCTCAGCACAAATTCCACAGTGTATTAGACACCTACTTTTGAGTTAGATATCTAGTCCCCTTTTTCAAGATTGTGGGAGAAATAGGCTCATTCTGGGTAAGATTCACCACTGTAGAAATCAAAGGTGTTGACAGTGTAAGAATAGTTTACCCAGGTGGGTCACTGACCCTTTTGGGGTCTGGCCTTTTCGGAAACATTTTGCAATAATGCTAAAGACCTCCTTATAGCTAACATTGTTCCCTCTTCATAGATGAATTATATGGATCAACATGGGACTCTGAGCTAATATCATCACCCTGAAAGATGTTGTTTCAGTTTTGGGAGTTCTGACATTCTGCTACTGTAATTAGATTCCCAGAAGTGCTGTATACTGATAATGCCAGGAAAATGTCCGGGGCCAATTAGGCTAAACCCAGACTCAGTATAAGTATGTGTAATTCCTTTGGAGAGGCACTCTATTTGAATTTGTCTCGGTTGCACTAAAGAAGGTAAAATGATCTCAAACCAAAATACAGTGAAATGGTCTTTTGATCCTTCCTCATCTTCTTCTCTGATCGCAGTTCTTGCCCAAAATAAGTTTTTTAACACACATGCTAATAATGTTGACAACATAAGGGATGTGATCTTGTGCCACTGTGGCTTTGACCATCTGGAAAGGGGAAAAAAGTCCTTTATAAAGGGAACAAACCACTGTTTGACACGTAATAACAGGTACCACGCAAATTAATCATTCCCAAAATTTTCCATTGACTGGAACTTGATGGTTGGCAGTCATGTTAAACAACTTATGCTTGCTGATCCCTGTCATGGTCACACATGTGTGGTCACATCCCTGTGTGGTCACACACCACGCACATGGTCAGCTCTCGACCTGCAGGTAAAGTGACTCCATATATAAAAGCCCCATTCCACACACCCCCAACAAGGTGAACCAGGACGGGGTTGTCCACAGTCTGGCCGTCGCCATGTGCCAAGTGGGGCCAGTGAGGTAGGAGGCTGGGATAGTGTAGGTACAACGCAGCCCAGGCACAGGTCATGGCCCTGGCCCCAACCCTTACTAGAACTGAGATGCAGCTGTGGAGACAGCAAGCAAGGAAGTGCAGTGGAGGCCCTCAGGGGACCAATATATTGTTAGTTTTATTGTTTCATTTTTTTAATCTCAAATCCAAAAGTAACTTTACATAGTCTATCCTCATATTGAAAATGTATTGCAGATTAGATGAACTCTTTTTGCTGTCTTTAAGCATAAGGAGGAATGTCGTTATGAATTTTTTTGGAAATGGACTCTTTATCATGGAATCATGGAACTCTAGAGATCATCTAGTCCAACTCCCCTGCTAAAGCAGGATTGCCCAGAGCACATCACTCAGGGCTGCCTCCAGGCGGGTCTTGAAGATCTCCAGAGAAGGGGAGGGAGTGAAATGATGGAAAAAGGGGTAATGGTTTTAAACTGAAAGAGGAGAGATTTAGATTATATATTGGCAATAAATTCTTTACTGTGAGGGTAGTGAGACACTGGAACAGGTTGCCCAGAGAAGTTGTGGATGCCCCATCCCTGGAGGTGTTCAAGATGAGGCTGGATGGGGCTTTGAGCAATCTTGTCTAGTGGGAGGTGTCCCTGCCCATGGCAGGGTGTTTGGAACTCAATGATCTTTAAGGTCCCTTCCAACCCAAAGTGTTCTATGATTCTATGATTTTATTAAGTATTCCTTCTTTAAACTTTTATTTAATATCAGTGATGGGATCAAACCTCATTCTTTAGTGTTTGCAAAATAAAAATAAGAAAAATAATATATTTATTATCATCTGTGTGCAATTATTTACAGTCACTGGTTTGTTCAAGATGTCTGACACGGGAACTGAAAGCTTACTGATTTGACCGGAGCTGCGTGGGCACAGATTACCATTCTTCATTAGTGCTGAACTGCATCATTTTTGTCACTCCAAAGAGTTACTCCTAAAAAATAAGCCAATAATAATAATTTTCAGGTTGAGATGGTTTGAATGACAGTGAAATACTAATTTCGTGCACATAAAGCCTTCTTCTCCAACTATCTTTCTTATCTGGGAAAGTAAAATACAACATAACACAAAACAAAATACAATAAAATAACAGCAGAGAGAAAGTACATCTTGTTATAAAGCAGAGCAAAGTCTTGAGCTCAGGACTGAAGACAGGAAGAACCATGATTGCCTAAAATGCCTGAAGATAAATGTTAATAGTAAATATTAGTTGAATTATGATGCTTTTTGAAAATGCAGAACATTTTGAAACTTGTCATAAGTACTGGAAGGTTCTTACCCAGATTTTGTGAGGTGAAAATCAATTTGAAATCTTGAGTGTAATGATGAAGTCTCATCAATCACAGATTTGCTTGGGGAATAATTGATGTTCTGCATTTAAAGATACTCATTTCTGTTCTATATTGGAAATGACATCTGCTTTTGAATAGTGTTAGGTGATATGGGATATTTAATCTGGTTTTCCAAGCACAGTAGGTAGATATTTACATTTAGGGAATTTGAAAATCATTTTTTTACAGCATTTCTACTTTTCTATTCAACATCATTATTTAGTTTTAAATTTTTTTGTAACTAAAATGGCAGGCAATAAAAGGCAACTGGAAATTTTAATCCTGCTTTTAATCCTATCTCTCACTTCTCAGTAAAGATTGTTGTTCTACTTTGATTCAGTTCTCAGCTGTGGTGAAATTCCTGAAGTATCTTCTGCCATTTGAAAAATTATGCTGCTACTGGTTGACTCCATAAACTACAGTTTTGTAGCCACTTCATGCTAGGCAAATTCTCCTTTAAATGTTAAGAATTCTCTCATATAAAGCATTTATGTAGCAATTACTCCTGAAAATCCATGGTGTTTTAACTGTCTCAAAGATAGTCTGGCAGTACAGTTTGATTTAAAATTGTCATCCTGGTTTTAATATCTCTGTTTATTGCAAATAGATGAAAAATGCAACTTGACAAAGTTCCCATGTAGTTCAATTACTGCATGGGAAAATATACAAAGTAAAATTGAGCTACACTTAAGAGAGGACGATTCACAGAGAGAGCAAGGACAAAAAAGGTAAGGGAGGCCCATTCGTTGAGTCACAAGGCTCAGAAGGGATCCCCTTGCTTTCTAAACTCCTTTCAGAGAGGGGTTTAGGTGCAGCTGATTCCAGACTTAGTCTGAAACTTGGTCAAAGGTTTATGTCTAAAGGATTGTAAATGCCTTATTACCATCAATCCAGCATGCAATCAATGTTACCAAGGAAAAATGAAAGTTATTGCACTACAGTTATGTGTGATATCAGTCACTTATTAAAGATTGACCATTGGTAAAAGGTCTTTCTGTCTCAAGGAGCAACCTTGAGAGGTCCCCCAGCTCAAGGGGAAATCATACCATGCAGCCACACTGCTTAGCAGGGAGACCTCAAAGAAGGATCACTCAGGCTGTCATATTTATGTGATAAAGTGCTTGCCTCATAGTCAAATTACATGTGATGGAAATGGTGTGCACGAGATTCCCTGCACCCACAACTTTCTTTGTTTTTTGATACATGAATTTTGGAAAAACCACATGATGATTATGTGTTAATTGTATGATCAGTGTTCCAAACTCATCTGTATTGATGTTTACCATGTTCTTTTGTTATTTACCATTGAAATTGTTATTTGAAAAAGTGAGTTTTCAGAGAACCGGTGGAAACAGGAGGAGTTATTGGCCCAGCTACAGCTCAGGCCTTTACCTCCTTTGGAACTTGTACCAAACGAACACTAATTTGGTTAAGTGGTCAAGCACATCCACGGTATGACTCGCTGAATGACCTTGTCATTTCTTCTAGCACAGTCTATCAGTCAAGCAACCTCTGGGCCACGTTCACTACATCGGGATGGAGAAACTACAGCAAAGCTCAGGAAGCATATATTACTTCTTTGTAGGGACACCCGCACAGGCTGGCATCTAAAAGTAGGAACTAAAGTGATTAGTACTACAGAGAGAGCTGGAGTGTATCAAACCACTTTGATCTCATCTTTTCTTTATAGGCAAAAGATTGCCAAAGTCATCAGGCCCCCAGTAAAGTCAATACAGAAAAAGAGTACTTTGCAAGGAACCTTGTGTTTTTCAGATGGATTAAGAAATTTCCACAGTTTTAACTTTATGAGTGTATTTCTAGGTACAGTCTGTGCCCCCTGGGGTTCCTTTTCTCCCCATATTCATTTTTCTCATAGACTTTGATCTGAAAGTAAGTGATGGTTTTTATGTAGCCATAATCAAAATTAAAACATTGCACAAAGCATTACGAGAGATCCTGGACTGCAAAACAACAAAAAGCTTTTCACAGGATCCCAAAGAAGCCAGGCACCATGGGGTGAGCAAAATGTAACAGAAGTGGACACTTATTTCCCTTAAGTTCCTCATTATAAATATGTACATACAGCTCACTAGAAGTATATTTTAGTACAGAGATTTCAGGTCCTGAGTAAACAGTTTGCCTCTTTCAGCTCTGCCATTCAAATCCCACTTCTTTCACTTTGGACCAGTGCCATATCTGTGCCCTTTTTTCCCACTTCTTCTCCTTTATGTCTCAGCACTATTTTAAATTCAATGTGTTGAAGTGCAACATCATGAGCCAAAGCCTGATCTCATGAAAGTGGGTGGTCGATCTGCAACTGCCCTTTAAGAAATTATTTGGTTCTGACTTCATTTCCTATTGTTTCTCCAGTATGAAAAAATAACATATTTTTATCCTTGTCTCTCTGAGAGTATAATGAGCAATCACTTTGTGCCACAGGCATTGTATTTGTAGTCAGAAATACAAACTCAGACTTCAGCTACATCCAAGTAGCATTGCAATTTTCAATAGTATAGTCTTGCTGCACAAAGTTTCACCTGTCTTTCCAAATTTCTCCCTCCATCGATTTTTCTGTTACAGTCAAAAGTTCCTCCTTCTACCTTGGCTTCTAGTTTTGATCCCATTTTAAAGACAATAAATCCAAATATGTTGGATAAAAAGCTTTCATGGGAAAGACTTGGTTTCTAACATATTTTTCTATTTAATATGGAATGTTTATTTTCATAGTTGAAAGAGAATAAAGATACCTGATTCAAATTTTAAAGAAAACTCCCTCCATTTAGAATAAGGTAAAACAAAGAAGAAACCAGATCTGTTTGACACTTTGGAATAAATAAATAAATAAATAAAGGATATTTTCTTTAGTTATTAAAAATAAGATTTTCATATTTAAATATTGCCTATGCTTTAGGCTTCTCTGTCTTCTTTCTTCCATCATATCTAGATAAATCTCTGTCGCTTCATCATCTTCTGGTATAAAATTATTTCTCCCTCCCCTCTTTACCTAAGATCTAAAATCCAGTAAAAGCAGAAGGCTCTGTGTAAGCCAGGTATTTCCCTGACTCCTTGTCTTCTTGCACCACCACATCACAGTTGGTTCCTCTCATTTCCCCTGCTCACTTAGTAGCAGTTTTTAGGCAGTTCAAGTGATCCTTTGCTAGTGGCATTATAGAAAACAAAATGTAAAACTCTATAAGTAAAGTGACAGCAGCAAAGCAACATTGACAATTTATGTGAAATTTTCACTGGAGACATCAAAGCATTCATCACAATGGTATAAAATATATGATGAAATTACAGAGACACACACACTGATAAACCAGAAGATACGCTGAACATATTCCACTGGTGTGATGTAGAATACGTAGACGTCTTAGTGCCTGACAAAGAAATTTTACTGCCAAGCCAAGTGCAACTTGCACCTCAGCTTTGTGCTTTTTTCTCTTCTCCTTGCTATTCTTTCCCCCTGTTGTGCAGTACATATACATTGAAGCTTTAGTGATAACTGCAATCTGTGATGGCCACAATGCGTATTTTAGCAAAGACAGATTACAGGCTTCCTATTTAGGACCTTAACCAAAGCCCATGCAAGTGAAGTTGGTTTTGTTTACTTCAGACCAAACCTTTCTGGTATGTGAGAGGCATCCAGCACCTAGAATAGCCTTCTAACCTCAGTTTAAGCTGGATCAAGAGTCATTTGCAGACACAAAATTAGTGCGAGACTGGAATCAGGCTTGAGTCTGAGACTTTTTTCTTTCACACATTAGTAAATATATCATATGATTCCTTCCAGATAGAAAGTATCAAAATGCTGCCTTCACATGGCATTTCCATTGCACACTATCTTGGAAAAAGAGTGGAGTGCAGTAGATGACGCTTATTAATACTCTGTGCAATATATATATATCAGAATGTCTTGCTTTAGTAGCTAGTCACAGTAACAGGATACTAATTCCACTTTGTCTTCTGAACAGTTCTGTATTTTCTTCTTTATTAGGGAAGTGTAGCTCATCATCTTCAATGGAGTTTAGATTAGGGCTAAAATTATTCCACTGCAGTAGATTTTACACTCTCTATATATTTAAGCATAGATTTATTATTTTTATGTAAGACCCTATTATCTAATCTTCTTTAAGTATGAGTTAGGTTTCTCTGGTTTTGTAAATTAAGACAAGTTTAGAAACTGTAATGAAAACAACAGGATTCAATTCCATTCCTGGATTCAGCAGTTAGACCTTGGTTCAGTCAAGAGTGACTTGGCAACTGAATCAAGCCATAAATACCTTCAGAAGATCATCATGCCAATGATGGTGCACTGGTCTCTAGAGTTTAGCATGTAGTCAAGCTCTCCCAGAAAAGCCACAGGACTGTGGATTGTGACTGACATCTGTAACGAGAAAATATCAGAATAACACGATCAGATTAGTGTCACTACATCATCCAAGCAAGGAGTTTTCAATTGTGGTTACTGGCACATGTGCAAAAGCATGCAATGATAAAATGTATCTTTGTTTTAAACACATCAACCTCTTATCCCTTTACAGTCTCAGAACACAAGTTTTTTCTGATGGGTCAGTGGTCTGGTGGCTCTGATGACTTAGATTCTGCTTGAATAAAATATAATAATTTGTTTTAAATATACACCACAAACTGCATACATCCACAGAAAGAAGAATGTAGATCATGACTGAATTGTAGTGGTCTCCAGCCTTTCAGTATGTTTTTTCTGACCAGAGTGTAATAAAGATTAAGAAAAAAATATAACATTGTCTAACCTATAGACAAGTCCTGTTTCTATTTGAATAACTTGAATATAAGAAGTACCACCTAAACATGAGGAGGAACTTCTTTACTTTGAAGATGGCAGAGCACTGGAATAAGCTGCCCAGGGAGGTGGTGGAGTCTCCTTCTCTGGAGACATTCAAAACCCGCCTGGGTATGTTCCAGTGCAACCTGCTCTAGGTGGACCTGCTTTGGCAGGGGAGTTGGACCAAATGATCTTCTGAGGTCCCTTGCAATCCCATGTGATTTTGTGATTCTATTCTGAACTAGATACTTTTTGCCCCCAAATACAGGTCTAAAACTGTGTTGCTGTATTTTGGTCCACTCTTTTAATGGGGCTAATTTAACACTACATGGTTATAAATAATTTCTGCACACAATGGAGCTCTGAGGAACAAAAAATCCACATCTGATTCAGTGACAAGAAAGGAAAAGAAATTGGTAGCTTAGAAAAAGAAACATTTCTGAACCTGTTAAGTTTTTAATCTTTGGTTTGCAATGTGTCTGGCCTCTGTTAAAAGCAACATGAGAATTTCACCAGGGAAGGTGGGGAAAAACAGTGAAAGATGCAAGATCCCAGTGGGATCAGAGACCATCTCTCAGCCAACCAACGTCCCAGCCCTGAACTCCCCTTGCACTGCCCCGTCCCCCTTGCGCTATCTTCAGCTCTCCATTGGCACTTGGGTGAATGACACATTAAACACCTTGTCTTGCTTGAAGGAGAAGGAGGAGGGGGTTGCTGGGGGTTTTTGCCAGTTTGTTGATTCAAATAGAGGGCTGTAGAGCACCTCTCCTGAGTTCAAGGGAGGTGACGGGGATGAAGTGACCAAATGAACCAGGAAGGGTAGGACACCAAGAGGAGGAGTAACATCACCTTTCCAGTGAGAATGAGTACAGCTCCGTCCTTACTCATGAAACTTCATTGAACACATTAAAATTATTAGGCTTCAACAGGAAAAATGCAGCATCAGATTGTGCAAGTCACATCCATTTGTCTTTTTTCCTGCTCTTGGGACACAACCTGAGGAAGAAAATCATAAATGTATCTCTACGCCAACTCATGGAAACCTGATTTACACTGGCTACCTTTAATAGAATCAATATTCTATTGTCTTGTTCCCTGAGCTTTTACAGTCTCCTTTCCAAAGGGCTGTATTGTAAGTTTTGTTGAGTTTTATAAATAACATGTAATAACAACACAGGGACTTTGGAATTCATTTGTACTCAATAGGTGTCATTTTGGTCTCCCCCTAATTGCTTCTGCCAACACACTCAAATAAAAAGCCATAGAAATTACATGCAATATGTTAACTACTACATATATTTTTCCACAACCATTAATTTATGTGTACTAAATTGTATAGTTTGGCAGAATCTTCAAGTGTGCACAATTTAGAGATTGCAACATAATATGATATGGCCACATGAAATGGCAGTATTTGGAACAACGCTCAATCAAATTTAGTAAATGGTTTAAAATACAGAATATCATACATATAAAACTAGTCCTAGTAGGCTAACAAAAAAAGTCTTTATGCTCTTTATATGCAAACAATTACATACATCCCCCACAATTTCCATAAAATACTATATATAAACTCTCTTCCAGTAGCAGTGGGATTTTAAAGTTTTTAATGATTTTGCTGAATCAGAAAATTCTCCCCTAAAGCAAAACCAGCATGTGGATAAAGGTATATGAAACAAAAATTCTCAGTTAAGATTTTATTTTAATATTTAAATTCATCATTTGGAGGAGGGGAACATATTTTCATTTAAAATAACAGTATAATAACAAATTGTGGATCCATTTAATAAAAGATCACAGAGAGAAAAAACATCAAACGAACAAAAAGAACTAAACATAAAACATATGCTAGCTCTTTTACAAGCATTCATGTCTTTCTGACAGGGAGCTGCACAGCACTTTCAGACCTTACTGGATATTTCATCTTTATTTCAGTGCTTACAGTGCTACTAAGGCTCGATAGCAATTTCTGTTCACACCAATTATTTTATTGTACTAATCTGATTTCTCTGCTATATGTGACAACTACCTCAGCCAAGCTTATGTTACTGACAGTTGATGGAATCTGAACCATTTCTAATACTACCAAGTATTTGACACTATTAAACTTTTGACGTGGTCAGGGGGGTCCTGGAGCTGTACGTGAGGGAAGGGTCCTCTTCTCTCTTTAGCTACCTCTGCTGCTGGGTGATCAAATATTTCTGGAGGCTGGGATTTGTCCCAGGGGTGTCTCATGGAGATGGCATACGACATCCTGGCCCCTATTCTTCCTGCTTTGCCAGGGACCCCTTTCCCA
The DNA here is from genome assembly GCA_004320125.1 of Scolopax mira. Lineage (NCBI taxonomy): Eukaryota > Metazoa > Chordata > Aves > Charadriiformes > Scolopacidae > Scolopax > Scolopax mira. The sequence goes on from BJBW01003872.1 coordinate 388,371, forward strand.
TAGGACCCTATATTGGTACAACCTGCTGCCTCATCCACTTCCACAGCTTAAAGATGCGACTAGCTGCCCCATGAGCACCACTGAAGAGCCCAATGTGTATTTTCTGACTGAAGGCAGGGGAGACAGCATCAGAAAGAGGAGTCCACATCTAACAACTTTGGTAGCATTTCTTACCCAAGTGCATGGTATTTAAGTGGTACCAGTATATTGCCAACCACCAATGCACATTACCATTGCACAGGTACAAAACTGGAATATAGCAGTGAATTGGAACAGAAAGATTGGTTGATATCACAGCAAAGAATGTTATAATATTTTTTTGAAAAATAATATGTTGAACTTTCAGAAGTGCACATATATCAAGAAATCATAATTCTGGAATAATACATGCCATTAGAGCTTTAGAGGTATTTATATAGACGTATAAGATCAGTATGTCAATGTTCTAATATGTATATACACTGCACTGTGAGTAACTGTGTATAAATACTACAATGACATGGATATACTCAGTTACTTAGTTAGACACATAAACAGGAAAGAAGCTGCTCCACATGTTTTTAGAATAGGAGAAGATTTTTGTTCAGACTCCAATATTTCTGGTGGAAATACTTCGCAAGACATGCATGTTTTCCAGTAACTTAAATGCTATTAACCCCAACAGAAAACACACTATTAAGAAAATTCTTGCTCATTCATTATTCAAAAACAGTATGCTACACATCTGCTCAGGGACCCGTGTATTGTAACCTGTTAATGTTAAAATACCAGCCTAATTATATTTTTAAGTTGTTTGTTTGTTCTGGAAAACTAACCCACAGATTAATGTTAATTCACAGACAGTAAGTCTGAGATACACACGACAAGCTTGATCTGGAGCATATTAATGTCAATGGAAGTTCATTGACGTCAAAGGATTTCAGATCAGAAACTAAAATAAGGTATTACAGCACAGCATTGAATAACCCGTTTGTTAGCCCTTCATTCATCGTGGTAGATGAAGAGGAGAATTGTCTTTTTCTTCTTACTCGCTTTCTTGTTTTCTTGCTTTTTCTTCCTTCTTCCCTTCATTCCTTTCTCTCTCTCTTTTTCTCTTTTCCCCTTTTCCTATTTTTTCTATTTTTCTCTCTTTCGCCTTTTCTTCTCATTTTTCCTTGTCTGTTTCTTCAGCCCAACCAAACAACTACATTGTAAAAATTCAGTGACACCTTAATGAAAATTGTTTCTACCAGAGCTGCAGTCTGTAAATTTTTGACCCCTAAATCCTTTAAATATATCAGGCAACACTTAAAGATTTTTGGGGAGTGGTCTATGCATCTTTGGCTTACTTTATTGCTGATGTAAAGGATGTTTCGCATCTAAACCAGGTAGGTTTTACTTGGAATTTGAGCACTCCTTCACAGTACACACCATTGTAGCTTAAGAATCAAGCAAGATCATTCCTTTGAGGTATCCAGCATACTTGTTTCCAACATGCACTGAAGAGTCCTGAGATAACAACATTTTTGAGCTGCATGAAATGGGTGGCATCAGAGTTTACAAGAAATCTCCCTAGCAAGCAGCAAAGGACAGCACACTTTGTGAACTGAGCCATTAGCCTCTCCACTCCCCAGGCTTCCTCTTTTCTACCCATTTCTGTCTTTACACTATAGACACTTCCAATACAGAGACTGTCTTACACACGTGTATGTGCAGTCACTGTGCCTGGGAGGAGCATTTGATTGACCATTGGACTGGTCTAAAATGGACACTCATTTCTGCTCTCCCTGGGTATTCTTTTACCAAATCTTTATTTGATGTATTCTTTAGCAGAGTTTCTGATGCTGAACAAAGCTAAGGAAGAGAGTACAATCTAAATGATTTATAGTTGGAAATAAATACCAAGAAACATAAAATGGGTGACACTGCAGGGACAACCTCACAAACAAATTGTCTCTGAGCCCAGCACAGACCAGCAACAAGAAAGAAATGGAGAACTATAGAATTACAGAATCACAGGATGGCTGCAGTTGGAAGAGAACTCCAGAGGTCATCTGGTCCAACCCACTTGCTCAAACAGGGCCACACAGACCCAGTTGCCCAGGATTATGCCCAGATGGCTTGTGAATAACTCCAAGGATGGAGAATCCACAGGCTCTGTGGGCAATGGGCAACCTGTACCAATGCTCAGTCGCCCTCACAGTAAAATGTGTTTCTTGATGTTCAGTGGAGCATCCTTTGTTTCAGTTTGTGCTCATTGCCTCTGGTCCTGTCACTGGGCACTACTGAAAAGAGAAATGAAATCCTGTTCCTAAATAGAGCACACAGTTAGAGCAAAAGTTCAGCAAAAAACTGCTTCTGACCAACTCCAGCTGAAATACTTTTCTGGGAGAGCAAAATCCAGTAATGGCGTATCTGCTCCACTGTAGCATGGAATGAATCAAATGTTCACCTACTTTCTCACCTGACAGAAAACTTTCCTTCCCTGACAGCACAGTATAGTCTCTTAAGCAACTTTTTCTTAGCAAAAAATAGTCATCAGTGCAGACTTATTGCTACACTGACCTGATCGAGACCACTGGGAAATATCACCTGTTGGTTTAGTACTCTCTCTCTTCCACAGAACATAGATACACAGCGTCTGATATATATTATACTAAAGGTTCCTACTAATTAGTAGCAGGTAAGTCTGTTACTTTTAGACCCTTAAAATCACATCAGCATTAATATTTTTTTTGATGGTACAAACAAATTACTGAATGCAGTCAAAGAAGAACAATATTTTATCCTTTTGTATTTATTTTACAATTGGTAAAATGACCTTTCTTGATACTCAAAGAAGTCTCCTTCCTGTGTATTTCTAAGTGCAACTATAGAGGACTAAAAACCACCTGTTACTTTCTCCAGTATGGTATGCAGCTACAAAAACATTATTTTAAACAGCCGTGGAATTATATTATACTTTTGAATATGTGAGTGGGTACACTACCTTTTCTATCCACTTTCAGAGGCTCAGCTGCCTGACAATCTTGTGTGCTTAAATATCAAAACTGCTATATTTCAAAAGCCACCCATTTAGTTTTTTCAGTAACTGTTTCTGTGAAGAAACAAATATTCTTCTAATCGCCTCTTGTGATGCATTAAGATCCAGCTCTGATTCTCATTTCATGCCAAATACCTAGGGAATTTAATTCTTTTGATGATAGGAACAATACTCCTACAGTAATATTGTTGCTAGATTTCCACAGTGGTATAAAACAGAAGGAAGGAAAAAGAAAGGACATTATGGCTATAGAACAGTGAAGGCTAAGATCTCTAAAAATGTTTCTCTCCTTGGATTTGTTCCGATATACTTTTGAGACATCTTCTATCAAATATATTGAGTGCCTAGAAAGTAGATATTGCTAATTCAAACCACATGTCTTAACTCCTAGCTCCTCTGATGATCTCATCTCTCAATCATCATGTGCAGTTGTGAATTGTGCAATTTTTCTCTTCATTTTGAGCCCTGGCTTGTTTAATAAAAGAGCTCTTTTGAACTGTTTTTCCACAATACATAGGAATATAAATATTAATTTCCCACATTCTGTTCCTATAATTGCATTTCAGAAATAATATTTCCAGAAGTGCCTCCCAAAGACAGTTAAAAAATACACACGGTACATTAATTATAATTAATTGAACTGCTTGCATATATTGAATATAGTGCCCTTTAATTTTGGTTCATTAATTCTCTATAATTGTGTGTGATTGCATCTATTACTTATGCAAGCCTCCTAAGGACCTGCACATAAATAACTCCCATTTACTTGAAGTTACTCATATCCTGCAGTAGAAAAAGACTCCTGTTTACACTTCACTGCAATTTTTTCTTCAAGTCAAGAGTATTTGCTCTTTAAGATAAAGCCAAGAAATTCACCTACATACCTGAAGAATTTGCACAGACACAAGTCCCAAATTAAAAACAGGAAGAGTTAAAACATAAGAATAAATTGTTTCAAGTTAGCGCTTCATGCTTTCACTTACACTTGGGAGGAGCATGCAGCTTCAAAGCTGAAGATAATTGAAAATACATAATGAACTCTCTCACCATAACTCTTCAAATCCTTTCCTAAAACTGTTCTTTGTCTCGTTCATAAAATGTTTAAATCAATTAGCCACATAAGGTGCTGATTTTACTGAGTATTATGCTAGAAATTATTCTTATTGTTCCATTTTGCATTTGGGACAATACTCCTGTTTGACCAACACCTGGTCAGTGAGGTACTGGAGAACAAGGCACTACAGCAGTGTGAAGGTACAAGTGTTGGCATGTATGATAGAACATTAAAAACTTTAAAAAACATTTATATATTAATAACAATGTAAAGTCATCTTCTTATGCATTTTCTACACTCATTCAGAGAAGAATTTCACTCCACAGTTAGGACTATTGGTTACAATAACTGAAGATTTAAAATCTGTTCTTAACAGATAATACAGTTCAGCTGCAAAGGATAAAGGAAGGATTACATAGACAAATATATTTGTACATAAGAGGTATACATATCATTTGCTTGGTAACTTTGCTGAAGTCTTCTATCATGTTTCTCCATCTTTTTTCTGTTCTTTAATCAGCTAGCTCCAGAGATAAAAGACATGTAATGATCAGACAGGAATGCATACAGTTAAGGTGCTTTTGAAATTTCAGCAAGGACTAAGCATGTTCTTACCAATCTTATTATCAACAGGTATTCATTTAATTTTAAACAGTAAGAGGTGAATATTTCCATCTGCAGGCAGTAAATGACTATGGTTTTAGAGCAAAAGAGAAATCCGGGTTTCATATTTCCTGAACTGCTGGCAATCACAGGTTCTGAATTTTATTATTTGAGTGGGCAATTTATTCTTAGTTTTAATTCTCTCTTGATTAAACTTTTTTTTTCTGGTGATTAGATTTGTATGCCCTAAGCTGGAAACCAGTTTCAAAGACAGCTGTCCCTTTTCTTTCACCCAACATGAAACTCTTCCATATGGAGAAGGTCAGTCAAAAGCCTATTCACCATTTAAAAGTCACTGGGTTTTGCAAAGCAGAGTTAAAGTGATATTTAAGTAGTGCCGAGAGCTAGCTCTGGCTCCTTGAAAGGGGGGAATTTCACCCATAAATCTTTATACATCTTGTTCCGCTGATAAATTAATTCTGAGACTGAATTTTTTAATATAAGGAACAGGTAATAGATATACCGCTGAGTGAGGTGTTTTTCAGTGTCTCTGGACTGGAATTAAAGCATTCCCCAAGTAGATGTAAAATACATAGGAAGTTTAACAAGCTTCTTACATTATCTCTTAAATTCTCCCTGGCTTGAAGTGAAAATCTATTTGAGTGATTTCAGACAGCTTAAAAGAGAGCTCCAGCCTCCTACTTAATATCTGTGTTAACATCATCATCCACCATGTTTAGGAAATGATTATTTTGCAAGGGGATTCTTTCTTTTTATGGATAATAAAAATATTTTCTGGCTGGGATAATAAAGCTTTATTAGGAGGAATAAGATTAAACAATTTTTTTCTCAGAGCCCTCAGTAATTCTTCTACTTAGCTTGATTTTGTTTATATTGATTTCAAACTGCAAAATACCTCTTAAGTCAATGATACTGGACCAAACCTGTGAGAATTCTTTACAAAAGCAACATTGACTGCCTAGACAAAAGACGAACAGTATCTTATCCATCTACTCATACATATCCTGAAAATCAATTATTGGGAAGACTTTTCCTGTACAGATCTCATTACTGTCTACCTTGGATTTATGCAGCAATTGTAAAGTGTGAAAGCCTCTACAGCCTCGTGTTAACCATTTGGTGAGAGCCAGTTATATAGAAGTTTTACTGGTATATTTCCTGCTGACATCAGATTATATCCAAAAACTATATTATTAAATGTGTGGCATGAGAGCTTTTATCCGACATGAACCTACACCTCCTCTTGCTAGGGACTGAATACTGAGTTGAAAGAAATGACTACCAGTGTGAAAAATATGCAGTTTCCTTTGTCTATCTAGGTCCCATGATGTAAATCACTGATGTGCCCATGTGCAGTTCTATCACGCTCCAGAAAGCGCCCTTCCAATATCAGGGAGTGACTGAGATGTTGAGCAAATTAAAATCTACCAACTGGCCAATTTTACTGCTTTCCTGCCTTGGGTGCTCAGCCCCGGTAAGCAGAAGGGTGCTGCTGCAAGACAGGAGCACCCTCAAATCTTCTTAACACAAAGAAATATTTGACAGCATCAGTCCTCAGTTAAAATTGTCCAAATCAGGCCATCTGGGTTCTTGACAAAAAAAAACACACACACCCATATAAATTATTATTAAAATCAGCAGTATGTGGTAAGGGCCTGAGAGCAAGGTTTCACCCTTGGAAGCTGTAAGCAACTAATAATTAGATTTCCAGGTCTTACTGACTCTTTATAGGTTTCTCAATTTGAAAGAGTGTAACTAACCAGTAAATGATCTGCTGTGGTCCCGGAAAGCAGACTGAATCAACATGTAGAGGATTTAGACCATTTCCATAAATATATTCAAAAACAAAACTGCCGGGAGTTTTTAAACAGGTCTTGAGTGAAAAAAACTTCTGAGGGCCTGTACAATCTCTCCAGCTGATATCTTCTCCATATGTGCCTGAACCACAAACCAGCCAAGAAGTTCTCTGAATGCTTAGGCCGCTCTGACGGAATCTCACAATGTGCTGCTCGACTGGATGGAGAGCACAGCTAAAATTCCTGGCTAGGAAATACATCACTTAAAAACAAACGAGGTCCAGGAAAAAAGTCATGGAAAACATCGAAAACAGTCATATGGCAATGCAAGATGTCAGCAAATGTCTTTTTTTTTAATCAAAAAAGCTGAAAGTCAGCATGATTGCACGTATCATGTTTGCTTTCTTATCAGAAGTATTTTTTTTCTGACTGTTTATGTGAAAAAGCGCCATAAAAACTAAAAAAAAAAAAAAAAAGCCTTACTCTCACTGTGCTAAATTGCTAAATCAACTGCAAATTAAGCATTGAATGCAATCCCAAGCCTGGCCCCCAAAAATTTTGTATGTTTAGCAATCACAGTCTCACAGTCATATGTTTCAGAATTGGATGTTTCAGAAATGAGGGAACTTTGCTTTACTTAGCCTGAGTTGCTAATGGTCCCCACATCCCATGATAAGAATTTAAAATGTCTTACCTACAATTCATACATTTAAAATTAAAAAAGCCTTGGGAGGTTCATTACCACACACAACCTCATCCACAGCAAACTCCACATTCCTACTCTTAACAAGAGCAACCTCAGAACAGGCCCACAGAAAGCACCAGAGAAGTACATGTCACAAATAATACATTTCCTTCCCTGTGCCAAGCAATTTTCTCCATTCTTTAAAGCTACTCTGTTGTCCACAGAGTCTTACTCTGGCAAGCCAAAGGACCCTCCACCAACTTCTGCAGAGCTATTCCCATAGTCCTGCTGAGAACCATCTTTTGTGTCCATAAGTCCCCCCAAGGGAGTAAATGCTGGCACCTTCAGTATTTACTTGCCCTTCTGTGTTCCCCTGAGGCTCAATCTCTACGTGCTGACAAGAAGCCAGTGGAAAGGACACGGTAAAAGAAATACTCTGCTCTGCATTTTACCGAATCTTCAAGGGGAACACGTTCCTGCCAATGGATCAAAGCCCCACAGGTTATGCCTCTAGTATCTGGACGTTTCTACATTTTAGTGTACCAGGAGCAGCATGTGCCCTCCTCACCCCACAGAGCCAGCCCTCCACATCTCTCAACACCTCCCAAACTGTGCTGCATGTTGCAGGAAGCAGAAGGAAGAGCTGATGATATAGGACCATTAATTGCTATTCCCATGATTTAGTCAGCTGCTTCCAAACCTGAACTCTTGAGATGAAAGCAGATCACCATCTTCAGCTGCTCAGGGAGGGGGAAATAGATGGGTTGGCTGCATGGGTTAGCTGGGACAGATGTGGGCTTGTGTTTGTAATGATCGGTGGCTCCCATTCTGCTCCTCCAAATTTGGAGAAAACTGATGTGGCTTGGCCCATGTTGAAGGACGTGCTAAGAAGTGCAGATTAACATGTCCACACTGCGCAGCAGGGTGTGATAGTGCAGAAATCCTGCACTATGGCTGATCCAAGTCAGGCAGCACAGCTGAGAAGTCCCTCCACAAGTCTTGCTATCTTGGGAGTGCTTCCAGATAAAAACAACTGTGCAGCTCTTGGGGCTGAACTGGCTTACATGAGTTGCAATCCCCAGCTTTATATTGCCGCTTTTCCCTTTTATTCATTTATTTGAAGTTAACATTAAATAAATATGGGAGAGAACACTAAAGGGCAATTCAGCCAACCAAACTGCTGCCTAGGAAATATATAAAAGGCATGTTGCATTAGCATAGAGGTCATGCAACTCCAAAAGCAAGTAATGAACACCACCAAATCTATTTTATTGTCTTTTAGACGACATGAGATTTTTCTTTGTGCTTGCTAATTTATTCTGACGTTACACTTTTCAGCTGTATTTAAACCAGATGCAGGCTGCTGAGGTTTTTTTTTTCTTTTTGTATTTTTTGTTGCTGTGCCTGGTTAACAAGAGTTGCTTTTGTTAAGAATTCTTGCTGCAATGCATTTAAAGATCAGATGTCATCTAATCTCGTAACCCAAAAATCTCTCAGGTTTATCAGGATCTCTTTTTATCTTATCAGATTAAATCTGGAGTGATTTTTCATGAAGAGCACAGTTATAAGTAACACTATGCTCCTAAAACAGATCTGTTGTGTCTTATAACATTGCTAAAAGCATAGCTTAAATCTTACAGGATTTGGGGACTTATCACTTTCCCTGACAGTCACTGCCTGCACCTTCATCCAGAGAAGCAACTTGATATTAAATGATCCTGCTGGGTTGAGCTGACAGCCGTGGCTTTCTCAGGGACACAGCTGGTGACCCGAGTGTGAGGTGTAAGAGGGCTATGATGGAGGCAGCTGTAGACGTGGGACCAGGGGGCAGAAGACAATCCCAGGATTGACTCTTACACAACATACAGGTGTCTGTGTGTACAGAGATACAAGCACACTGGGAAGCATCAAGTTGCCATAGGTATGGAAGCCCTGATCCTGGAGACCTGTGCCTGCAATTTCAGAGGATCAGAAAGACAGGTAGAGAAATTCTGGCAAAAAATAGCCAAAACTATTTGCCATGGAAAATTCTGTGAAGAAAAATGTTTCAGTTTTGGCTTTGGCATTTATTTGGAACAGAGTGTTTGAAAATATGGTGAGCTTGGGCCTTTGGAGCAAAAAAACTTGCAAGTTCGAGAAGTCATGAAGAACTCAAAACATTTACATTTCCAAATCAAAGTAATTTTTCGTCCCCAAAAATGCCTGACTGAAAAATATGTGTCTCTTTATTCCTCTTTCACTTGGGGAAAGAAACAGTGGCCACCTGCAAAGACCCCTCCTTTTGACTCTGGTTGGCACAGGAAGGAGGCTTGTATGGGAATGGATATGGACATGTGTAACACAATAACATGAAAAAAGAGATGTTTAATTAGGGGAGGAGGAGGCTGGAGAGTATTTTAGAAGTCCTGCTGAGTAATTCTCTGTTCTCATTCTTCCTTATGCTTCCATTATTGACCACTGACCAGATGAGCTGGTCCAGAGCAGCTGTTCCCATGCTCTTATTTATAATAAACGGTTCTGCCACCTGTACAGAAAATAACACTGACTTGATTGTAAAGGCTAAGTGGATTTCTATCTGATGCTTTGCCTCTCCTTCAAATGTCCCACAGAGAAGTACTAGGTGACAGAGCCCAAGATATCAGAAGCCTCAACATAGAGACTCACAGATGCATTGATTTTGTGTCCCAGGTACATAAAGCCACTGTCAGCAGAACAGAAATGAAGACCTTTCAAGCCCTCCTCCCCAAACCATCAGTCTTCAGCCATGCACCACAGGAGCACCACATGACCTTGCTCCCTCCTCCCCTTGCCTATTTGCAATAGGAATGCCAACAACGAAGCTCTGCAAGAAGTGACAGCCCACAGAGCATGCTAATCTTCAATGATGGTATTACCTAGAGATGACTCCACAGGTGACAGTGCACCCAAAAATGGATTTAGAATGGGTTATAGGCAAGTAGTCACTATCTGTGACATTTCACACAGTGTTAGTTTTTAATGGTCGTGAGTTCTCTTTATCATTGCTACTGGTTTCTCTTCATAAAGTTCTCAGACAGGCTTTTAATTTACAGTTTGAGATGGAACTTTTTTTTGAAGATCTTATTTTTCACTGTTAACTAAAAATAATTATTTAAAACTTTGCACAAAATTGAATAAGAAACTCAATCACAGGTAGATTTGGAGGAAAAGAAAGCTTGGTTTATGTTGGATAATCTTAATCCACTGCTCCTGTGCCATGAAATTAAGTTAATTTTTCTCAAAACTGAAAAACACCTTCTGAACAAAAGTAATAAAGTATTTCACATTATGATTGACATGTAGAATATCTCACAGCAGCCAGGAAATGCAAAGCTAAAGCATGTAGTATTATATACTCCACATTTTCACCCATAAGTGCACTCTTACAACTCCCATGTGCTATATACCCTTACAAATGCAATTTTGCCTCTCTGTGGATGCCCATACAACTGGGCCCTACAAATATCCATGTGACTACAGTGAGCTATGTAGAGGCTAAAGGAGGGCAAAAGAAAAGCAGAAGTGTATATTCGTAAGAACTGAGCCAAAGAGGATGGCAGCTGTTATTTGCATCAGTTAAGTTGTATAAGCAGCTGATCTTTTTCCATCTTAACATAATTATGTACTTGCAGCAGTTATTGTTGTTGGTTTTAATTGTCTGATGATGTCTTTCATACTATTAGCAGGATAGCTCCAGTCTTTGAAAAGGAAGTTAAGATTGTGAAATGCTGCATTACTGTGAGAGTGAATACACTGTTGTTCTACAATTAGAACTCTCAGAAAAGAGTTGAACAAGAGTGAATTTTACAATAATGTAATTAAATTCTCAGTGCAAAAATACAAGCATCCTAATGGAGGTGTCTTAATTTGCATCAGATGGTGATGTGACTCTAAAAGCTTATTAGAGTCATAAAATGCTTTTATATTTAGGACCTTTACAAGTCTTCATGACATAGCTCAGATTAAGCATTATAATTTTGTGAATTGTTTCTGATCATATTTTAATAATTATAAATGTTTCAGAGTACTCCAAAAGAAAAGCATAATCACTTGTTTTTATTGAAAAATGATTTAGGATACAAGTTTAATAAAGTTATCACCACTGAAAAGCTGCTTTACCATTTCTAACAGTATACAGAGTAACAACAGCATTGGTAGTGGAGACAACAAGGTCTGAGCTGGCTGTTCTTAATTTAACGAGTTTTTGTTATTTAAATTACATGACTGTGATATTTGAATGTCATGACTGAACAGAATAATTCCTACACAGATTCCCAGTAAACTCTGCCGGATTCTTCCCATTAGCTACAAGACTCCACATCTAGCTCTTATCCGCTAGCTTAAGGTGGTGGGAATAGCTGCCTCAGATCAAGCAGGTCAGTTAGTTTATTCATCTTTTCTAAAATGTGTTAAATCAGTCCAGTTTCTTCAAAATATCTGCTGAATGAGGTACTGTCTTTTAAAGCTGCTGTAGAATCATACTGAGAAGGAGGGTCAGTCGTTAATGGCTATCAAAGACTCAAAATAAGCATACAGTGACAATTTTGATAGAAAATGAAGAGGTTTTCCGGCACAAGAAAGAAAAAGTGTTTTGGGAAAAGTCAACAGGGAACTAGTTAAACCACACAGAAGACATGTGTGTGCCCTCCCAGAGATCAGGTGAGGTGTTTTCATGAAGTCTAGTTTTCAATACCCCAAATTTCCAAGAGACAAGTGGAATTGGAAACGTGTTTGTTTCAAACTGATACAGGCAAAGGGATGAGAAAATGACTTTTTACGAAATGAATGGAGCACATTTTATAGCCTCTTTCCAGTTTCAGTTGATAATTAAAAAGAGTTTGCAGTGTTCAAGATAATCAAAGGCCTCTGAAACACATAATCAGTCCAGATGAATATTTTTCTTGGGGTGCTTTATCAGTTGGACAATCTGCTTGTACTCCACCTATTTCTTTCATGTAGTATATAGCTTACATATAAAACCATTTTCCTAATCTCATCCATATATTTTTACTCTAAACTCTCTCCTACATAAAGACCACCTGTACTTGCCAACCATGCTTTCATGAGCTGTTTCTTAAAGAGAAAAAAAAACCAATCTCTTTATCTTGTGTCAGTCTATAAGCATAGCTGTACATATGTTTTCCAACTTGTGAAAGCCTGAAGACAGCATACCACTCTACAGGTGTAATTAAGAAGGGACCCTTATCCTATAATGGAAAAATGACACTGTGCAAAGATTCAAAGCTCATTTGCTTTTTTTTTTCCAGCTTCTAAAATTGCAATCCTGGGAGACAGAGTTGCCTGAATAGTGGGAAGAAAAACACAATCTTTTTAACCCTCCTAGTCACTGGTCTAAGCCCAGGTATGGCCAGCAGTAATCCAAAGCCATCTAGTAGCTGTTTAGAAATCTTTGTGCCATGAATTAGTGGCCACATGCTAGGCACTGATTAGGCATTGCTCAGCGGTGGTCCCTGAAGGAGAAAGCAATGGCACATCAATGAGGAAAAATGAGAAGCTTGTTCAACCGCTGGACCTGCTCTGTGGATAAACAGAGGTCTTCCAACTCACAGACTTGAAGTCTGGATCTTCTCACAAGCAGGCATTTTTTCAGACTTTTTCAGGTACTTGCTGTCAATATTTGCATTTTTGACATGTCTACCCAAACATTTCGCTTCTCTCTGTTATCTCGCATATGGATCAGGGTGAGTTTAAAGGCACAGCCATGATCCACCCACAGCACAGGCTTTCCAACACCATCCCAGTGCTGAGTGTAATTCTAACTCTAACTTGGCTTCTGAATTTGACTGAAATAACCAAACAGTCAAGCATTTCAACATATTTCCAGTCTAAAGATACACGCATGTGCCATTTGACTCCCTCAGTAATGCTAATGTTGATGTGGCCACCTCTTCCCAGGTGGGGTGGGAAGACACCTTCATCTTCACTTTACCAACAGGAAGCTGAGGCATGAAGAAATTAAGGCCTGGATCCACACAGGATCCAACACAAACAGTTGTTAGGTGCCTCTTGCTTGTGACAAGTTAGAATGAAACTTTTTCCACACCTCCTGCCCTGGCCATAGCCATGTTTCTGATCCCAGCTGCTCTCCTCCTCCCCTTGCCAAAGGCTGACAAGCACTCAGGTCTGCCAGAACAACTGCATGTGTAACCTCCCCCTCACACAGCTCATGAAAAACAGTAAGGACTAGCAAAGGCTTGTTGTTTACGGCACTGAAGATCAAGGGAATCAACTCAGAGAGTGGCTTTCCTGGTGGAGAAGAGATGGTGGTGGTAATCACTGATAGAGGGGTCAAGGGGCTGCAGGGGGAGGCATGGATGTTGAGACATGCCTCACTTATCACAACTACCTCCAGCACCAGTGCCAGGCTGAGCAAAGCAGAGACCATCTCAGCAGGGTGGTAAAGCATCCCCAGACACTGCTCCACCTGCACAAAGGTCTACCAAGAAACACCTTTGCAGTATGTGGGTACAGTCACCACTGCAACATCTGCAGCAAACCTGCCTGCCCAGGGCTTTCTTTTCCTCCCCTGGCCTCCTTCTGGCATGCCCTGGTGCTTGGAGCTTCACCTGGGTCACAGAAGAGAACATGGAAGGGCACAGAACGTAATCCTGGCTCTCATAAACCCCAGGCTGATGTCCCTCCTTCTGCTCGTAATAGTAAGAGGCAGTGGAGAAATCTACTGATCTGCTGCTAATCTCAGAAGAGCCTCATCCAAACCACACGATACTGGCTCTCACTTCACAAAAATCTTCCATCCCAGCAAAAGTGAGGCTTCTCTGAGCACCATTTACAGTCACAAACTGTGCGGTTTCTCGTAGGTGGAGGCATCGTCAAACCCTTGGCTCGACACACTGCATTTCTGGTCTTCCCAAGCACTCGCAGTGAGCACCTCGGGAAAGAGAGAACACTCAGCACTAACAGTGTGACTCCGCCGGCCGAGGGGGACACGTGCACGCACATGCCCAAAATCTGTCATAGGGTGAGTGGATTCTCCCTCGTAGCTTCTTATGCTTTTATGTCAGACGGCAGCTATGACCTCTCTCACCACCTGCAGTGTCAAAACATCAGAAGTGGCACACAGAGATTCTTGGACAGAAAGTGAATTTATCTCTTGTTGCCAGCCTCATTAGAAACAAAAAATAAGTATTCCAAGACACAAATAACAAGTATTCCAAGACTTCTGCAGTCCCTGCAGCCTGTCGCCAACAGCCTTACTTTCTGTTACAGCTCAAATCAACTGCCCTGCTCAAAGGTAGTCTGTGAAAGAAGGAAGTCTGTGAAAGAAATTCAAATCCAGGTCTCTTAAAACCTAGAATATAATTCTATAATTAATTTATTCTATGTAGAAAAAATGTTATGCATCTTATTTTATTATTTGGAAGTAAGACCTTCTGGTTTTTATATTTCATCATAGGCATCAGTTCCACAAATAGTTTCTGCATGTGACTAATCCTACGCAGTGTCTGAAGTCAGACTACCAAAACACATGTCTGCAAGATCAGGGCCTAGATTTGTTTTCAGTCATTCTGGTAAGAAATTACTTAAGTTCTGAACAGCTAAGCTACATCTCAGAAGGGTTTTAGGAGGAAACCTAGATGTTTGCCAGAGCCTAGGCACATGCTTAACCTCTCTTCTTTTCAAAGTCTCCCAACACGTACTTTAAAGCAATGTTATATTAGTCCTACAGAAACTAATAAAAATGGCCAGAAACATGAATGTACAGATCAGTGATATCACAAAAGACTAATTAAAAAGAAATTAAATTCCTCTTTTGCATCTAACCTATTCCACACTTCAGCTGTTACTATTTGTTTCACCTTCTGGACCAGGCTCAGAAGGAGGACTGTCATGGGAGCACAAATTACCTCCAATGCAACCAACAGTATGAGCACTCAACAGCAGCAAGCCTTGATTATGGCACAAAGTTTCATCATGAACAACAACATGAATAATTTAGTTACAAAACAGCAAACTGGATAAAATATGACAAATTTCTGAGATGAAGGTTCACATCTAGCCATCCACAGTCCTGTACTGCCATCTGCAGCCTCCTGGTAACAGTCAGATGTCTAAATCATCAGGCTCACATCAACTTTAGCAACCGCATGGTCCCTATAAACATTAGGCATGTCCAGTGGCAGGCAGATGGTTTTTTTCCACAAATTATTATCATTAAGATAATCAAAATACTCCTCTTCAATATTATGTTTGTTCTTTTCCAACCTTTTTTATTTTCTATTTTATCTCACTTCTCTGCTGTCTTTGGTAATTGAAGTTGTATGTCAGACCCAAAGTGCAACACATTTGATCTCTCAGAAATTTTTTTACATGTTGATAAAGAAGAGGGATTTAGAAGTCGTACAGAATGTCTTTGCTACATGTATAAATTGTATTTTAATTTGTGTCATTATAGTTATGGCATTAAAACTGAGTTTTAATAGAAAATATCCTCTAACATCTATAGTCAGAGAAATATAAATATATTTTCTTATATGCAAAAGTTGCCTGGACTCTAAAAACATGCTATAGAGTGCTCTTACAGTATGGATGCCTGTCTCTGTTTCAGGTTATGGAAGCAGATCAGCTAAAACAGCACTGAGCTATTACCCAGCAGGGAACTGGTATGTGGCTAAATGTAACAAGGTCCAGTGGTTTAGCAAGCTACCACACACCAGCGGTGAGCAACCACAGATGACCATGAACCTTCATGAAACTTCTCCCAGTCTGCAAGGTAAAAACAACAACCCCCTAAGGGGTTATTGAAAACATTAAGGTTAACCCAAGTATGCTCCAGGTGATACCTCCTGGCCATGGCTCCCATCTCCTCTGACGTGTAGTAATTTATTAAGTAACTAGTTCATATGACTGGTCCTTTTGGTTCTTAATTTATCTTTGTTGATGACTGTAAGGCAAAGAATTAGCATGGTGTTTGCTGGGACTGAGTCACTGCTAGACTAGGAATGTTAGAGAATAATCATAATGATCTTTTTCCCAGTCAAAGAAAAAGGTCCTGGATTAAGAAGAGAAAATAGGCATGAAAAAGTGGAAACAATTGACTTTATAGTAATAAGATAAACTGAGAACATCCACTGGCTGTCAAAGATCTAAGGCGGCACCTCAGATCATCAAGTCTGCCTTGAAGGGAGCAGCTCGGCTGCACCATTTACCATAACCCCTCTAAGTCCTGGTGTAAGTGTAAATGTAAGAAGCCAGACCTGCTAGAAGCTGAGTGACTAACAGGTGCTTGACATTGGTTTTGCACATCTTGTCCCTCTGTTGCTAGGAGGTGGCACATCAGTCAGTAGATATTGATCACAGTGGCTGCTGCTCTTGAGGAGGCACTGTATGCAGGATGCTCAGCAGCACTGGGAACACTGAGCTGGTGGAGGACAGGGTGGTCTGAGCAGGCTACCCTTTCCCAAATTAGAGACTAAACATGCTAGCAGAAGCTCAGGAGGATACCTGAGCTGCTAGAGTGGTAAGATGCCACATATTATCAGCACAGACGCTTTTCTTGAGCTGCCACAGCACCAAGCTCCTGGCCGTGCCTCTTCCCTGCTGCTTGGTATGTAAAATCCACCCACGCATTGCCTTGGGAACTCAGGCTTCTGGCACTAACCCCTGCTCTACAACAAATTTTCAAAGTAAATTGTTTCAATATTGCTAGTGTAATATCAGGATTTGAAAGGGTTTGATCTGAAATAAAGAAGGAGCCTGAAAAATCCATATTCTCAATAAATTTATTCAGGATGATTGTCATGTTCTGAAAGATTTAACAATGTCTCAATAGCAATGTCCTTCTGGACACAGCCTTCTGTAGTTACAGGCCTCATGTTGCGAATGGGGAATATCTATTTGGTCAGCTTTATCTTAAAAGCCAAATGCTTCTTCCAGCATCTAGTCAAATCACAGTGCTTAGCACTAGACCCATGGGTCTCTTTGGAGGCAGGAGCTGAGAGAGAAGCATATCTCACACAGGCACACGGTCAGAAAAACCATCACATCAAGGAAATCAGCAAGAAGGATTCCAAAACTGGGGTCCAGCCCCATAGCTGATGAGGTTATGCACTCTGAACTGAGCACTTGATGTTCCACAGATACAAATGACACACAAAAAATATACATTTAATTGCTGGAGCAAAGGTCTTACGGAATGCATGTGGAAATTTAAACGATACCACAAGGATCAAATAGGGAAAGAGAGAAAGTGACCCACGACTAATAGATAATGCTCTTACTGCACAAACTGCTTAAAGAAAATGGTGTGTAATAGTACAACTAATCCTTACTGCCAGTATGTGTCTTCGCAAGTGTCAGCATAGCAAAACAGTAGCCAAAATGTAAAGATTAAGGATACATCAATATTAAAACTATTTTTAAAAGACATAAATTATACTCCCTGGCATTGTTCTTTGTCTTCAATATATTACACTATGTGAAGGAGTCACTGCAAAGAGAAAGATGTATGCTTATAAGGGAACAAATGCAGGACAAATTGTAGAGGTAAATTAATGTTACCAGAGTTATTAGAGTGAATCAGTGTGCAGGACTGTGATTGAATTTTCATGTAGCCAGACTGACATCTTGTGGCTTGTGCAGAATGTTTAAACATGCAACTGGGGAAAATTAACTTGCAAATTGTTACAGCATGGTAAGATACATCTTTTTTTTCAGCAGAACAGAATGTGGCTCCCCCAGTGTATTAGTGGTTGCAACATGATGTTTATATATAAACTCTCATTTCTGTTTCTGCTTTTGCATGTACTTGCTACAAAGAGAATGAGGAGATCAATGATGACGCTGGAGCAAGGGCAATGAAGGATTGCTGGGGATCTTTTCAAGAAAGGCTAGATAAAAGAGTATGTGCAGGGACAATCAAAGGGCACAGCCATGCTGTGCCCTGGTAGCTTGGCACAGATCTTCGAGCTCCTGGAAGCTTGAAGCATATGAAGCCTCCTAACCCTACTGACTTCAGGGCTAGGTGGCATAGGCACAGTGTCGAGCTCACCCGGCTGCTCAGCTCTGAGCTTGGAGCTATGTCATCCCCAGACAGTCACTCCATACCAGGAGAACTCAAGATGACCTCTGCAATCTCTGCACCATACTCCACTTCATGGTGCTAGGCATACTCCCGCCATCATTACAGGTCAAGCCCAGCAGATCCGTTCAAGCAGAAGGGACAAGAAAGAGTTAGAAGATGGGTTTAAATAAAGCATGGTGAAAATGGAAAGCAAGGAAGACAAAACCTGCCAGAAGAAGCCATTCTTTCATCCTTGCTTTTCATGGCTCCATGGATGAAAAATGAGCTCACGGGGTCTGCTTTGACACTCGACACAGTGCTGAATGCCTCCTGTATCTGCATCCTTATCTGAATTATTCTAAGTTCTTATAGAAATGGAGAAAAGGGGCCTCCCTGTTATGAATAGTTCACAATTGCTAATACCATAAATACCATATAATTACTAAAGTCTGCTTGAGAACAATTCAAAGCAAGAGCATACCTAAAGGTGTGAAGTAGCCAGAGTCATCATCTTACTCTCTCTTCACAGAGGATGCAGAAGGATCTAAGACCTGTGTCCTAACCCAGGGCACTTGCGTGACTGCCCTGAACTAAGGGACAAATGTTCCAACAGAACTTGCAAGACCTTGTAAACCTAACTCCTGGGCAAACATATCCTCTGTACATGCTCAGGCATCTCCCGTGCTCAGGAACTGGAAACTAGGTGTGGATGTAGTCCCCTGATGACAAGGGACACAATCACAATGCTCTGCCAAGAAAAGTTGGATTTTTTCCCTCTTTATTTTCAACATGAGAGAATAGAAGGGGAGTAATTAACGTCACCATGCTAAGAGAGTTATTTCTGAGGGCAGAATGGAGCCACATGCCCAAGCAGATCAAATGACTTTGGCTGAAGTTATAAAGAAGCAGCAGTACCCGAGCTGGACTTGAGCAATAAACTCAGCTGAGCCTCTCCCACACAGCTCCACTCATGTACCTCAAACACAGCCTGGATGCAATGTCCTTGCTGTCCCAGCCGGGATCTGCTTTTCATCAACAGCTGACATTCACACCAAATTGTAGAGTTTAATATTTATCCCTAAACACATAAAGCCTACTAATAAAAATGGACTGGGAACTATTTGGTTACAGTTACTAAGGCACCAATAGTCAAGAGTGGGAGTTCACATCTCCAAGCCTCAGGCTGTTCCCATCCCCCCTGACATGCTGTTCCCAAGCCATTTCTTGGCTGCTTTGCAGTGTAAACTAACTCTGTCTCTTAAATGTCCAAAGTCCTCTCAAAGGAAGGGCAAAGAGTGGCAAAGGAACTCCCTCAGTACATTCCCTTCTTTTTCTCACCTTCCTTCCCCAAAAAGGGGGGAAATAGTTAAAAGCAGAGTATTTAAAAGCAAATGGGGAGGACTGTGGAGGTGAGAGGGGCACCATGTCTGCGTCGGCTCTTCCAGCTCTGACCCTCTGTTTCCACCCCACTTCAGACCATGCCAGTCAGGCACTTGTTTTCCCACTGCTTTTCAAACCAAGTATAATAAAAGGAGGAGGACCGGCTTATTCTGTTTCTTATTTCCCATTTGTCTTGATAACAGGCCCTTAAAATGCAAGCATTCTCCAAAGACCGAGAGCTTTCCCTGTTGCTATTGCTAGGCAGTGGGCAATGCTTGCAACACAGGCATAGGCAGGCAGGAAGTGTTTGGTCTCCCAGTCTGTCAAGTCAATACATTTCATGGCTGGTAACAACCACATAAAATAATTACAGGCACTAACAATGTAATTAATAACTAATTTCAGGACCTTCTGGTTCCAACAGCAGCAGCTGGCACGCAGGTACGCAGTTACACAAGTCCTCCCTGTGAAGCAGGCCTTCACAGCTATCCAGAGGTATCCAGATG
Organism: Scolopax mira; assembly: GCA_004320125.1. Lineage (NCBI taxonomy): Eukaryota > Metazoa > Chordata > Aves > Charadriiformes > Scolopacidae > Scolopax > Scolopax mira. The sequence goes on from BJBW01003872.1 coordinate 408,497, forward strand.
TGTCAAATGACTGCAGATGGCTTCAGCTCATCGTTAACTATGGTCGCAAGAAATTCTTGAGGTGTTAACCAAGTTTTAGGGATGTATGTACCATATGCATCAAGATCCCTGAACTTCTTTAAAACTGGAGCAACCATCCCAGACACTGGAGCTGCTGGAGCCAAGACCAGGTCACACACATGACATTTCTTCATACTAGGGCCTGAAGGCACATAGGTCATATTTAAACAGATTAAATGCTCTTCAAGTATTATTGAAGGTGCTCGGAATTATGGATGTAAGCACAGAAAGTTTTTCAGGGTGAGGCAATACTTCTTATTAGACCAACTGGTAAAACTGAAATAAACAGGCAAGCTACAAGGCACCCTAGCTGTGACCCTTCCCAGCCAAAATGGGCTGTGGGCCCCAAAGCTTGTCCAGTTTTTCCCACCAGTATGAAGTAGTCCAACTAGTCCACTAGAGGACCACACTTCTCCCTGTATGGAGGAAGAAACCTTCCCTTGCGTAGGGTAGACCATCATAGCAGCAGCACAAATGCTGCTAGTGGCAGCACCACAACAACTCGTGGCCTTCCCTGAAAAACCAGACAAGCTGGCAGACACACAGGCTCTTTTTCAGAATGATGAGTACAAAAAAGGCATTTGCCCATCTTCCTCTTGCAGTGTTTTCAGTTACTGTAACAGGGAATAGGACTTCTCACCACAGGCACCATCTTGCCTAACTAGGCCAGTTTGTGGTAAAGCTCTGTCTTCTTCAGCTCCCTTGATAAATATTACAGCATCATGTGGTAGAGATCATAATTTTAAAATGTCCAAACCCAAACTATAATTATCTACAAAAGGACAATGCTATTGAGAACCAGCCTTGTCAGCAAAGTCAGTGCCGGTACCTTCTCCAGGAGGCAAAACAGTCCAAGGAAGAGGACAAAACCTGGTAAATCTGAGTTTGGCAAACACTGACTCTCAGGGCTTCACGAAGATGTTTAGATAGGCTTTGCAGGCTCTGAGAAGTAAGCTCGTGGCTACAGTGCCTAATACTTGCCATGTCTAATTATCATACAATATTGCACAATTGTCTAAGTGAATTGTATTTTTTTTCCCTTGAGAGACCATGAGCTTTAGTGGTCAGCCTAAGGGATAGCATGCTGGATTTTTGATCAATGAATCATCTGACCAGGTAAGGTATCTTCTTTCTTGTACTATAAATGTGTGCAGATTTTGCTTCACATGGACTTGCAGAACTTAATCTCAGATTGGCTCTGGACAAGCAAAGAGGCAAAATGAGGATTTTCTGCTTTCCCTAGCACCAAAATGTTACGTGTTCTTGAGGAGATCCACCAGCAGTCAGCATCAACCCTGCGAAGCTGAAGGAAATCCTTTCAGGGCTGTATCCTCAACAAGCAACTTTCCAGGGGTCATACCCAGCCCTCTTTATGCTCCCCAGGTAAATGGCATTGGTATTTATTGGAGTAGGTTTTCAGGAGTATACACATGGAGTTAATTAAGCAGCCCACATTGCCATTAATGACAGCCAAGCACCTAATCCTCCGCATGCAGCACCCCAAATACATTACCCTATGAAACTGCAGCTTCGCAGTTATTGTACTTCAGTTTATGTAGTTTCCCTTATGCTGCACTGAATGGATTTTCATTCTGTGTCCAGGAGCATTCCAGTCCCTCCAGTAGCAAACAATAAATGAATCTTAGGAGGCTCTGGTGTACTTAGGAGGTTCTGGTGAACCTATCAAAACAGGCAATTTATTTCTGAACTTGGCACTAGGCACAGCATGCCTTGTAAATGTCAATTTGTGTATGTGTAAGCATCTGACACTACTCAGCAGCACATGGCTGGGGCCAAGAATTTGACTGATTCTGGCTGATTTGCAAACCTAAAAATATTCTCTTTTATCAATATCCATTTTTTGTGCTTATTTGCATGCTAAGAAAATTCTAAACAGGCAGTGGTTTTGTGGATCAATCCACAACAGCTCTGCTGAGATCAAGTACGTGATGACCTACCATAAACCGTGTGATGACACAGTTAGAACCATTGCATAAGAAGTGGCCCATATATAGGCATACTTTGATTTTTACTGTTTGTCTGTTCTAATCCTGTAGGAATCAGAAACATTTTAATCTCTTTTATTGTCTTGTATTCATTTACATGCAGTGCCCAAAGACCTCTGGCAAGCAGAGAGAGAGCTATATAAGTCAAATGCATTGTTATTACTACTGTAGTTCCTATCATGGGCCCAATTCTCTTCCCATTGACGTCAATAGCAAATCTTCCAATAACTTCAGTGGGAGCTAGATTAAGCCAAAAATCTATGATCACACCCTGTTATGTTTTATACCAACAGTACTGTGGGCTCCAGCTGAAAATATTAGCATTTTTTACAGTACAGGAAATAGAGCATGCTCTAAAAGAGGTTTTGATGATAAATGGGTGCATTTATGTGGCAAGATGCTCCATGTGTCCATGGAACATCACAAAGGCAGGTGCCAAAATAACATCTCCAGATATACAGAAAAAAAATACAAATTTATAACTTTTCTTAGAGCAACTCATGAGAGTTACATGGATTTGTATGACAGTTTTGAATTTCAAGAATTAGCCTGATAATACTGCACCATGATAAAGCAGTAGAATACTAAAAAGACACCATAGTTTTATAGCTTTGGTGTACTATTTTTTCCATTTCATCAGTCCTCTTCAATTGGTGACTCTCAGTACTGCACTATCACTTTGAGTTTCACCCACTGAGGCCCTTCATTTCTCTCTTTAGTATTCATTTTCCTTCCTTCTCTGCCTTTTTGCTTCATTTTCAGACTCTCATCTGCTCACTGCTTTCTTTCTGTGTTTGCTGCCTCTCAAAGGCCTCTCTCTGTTACAAAGGAATTTAGGCACTTACAGCCACCCAGCTCTTCATACCTTCATACTGCCAAATTTTGTCCTTTTTCAAGATGAAAACCACATAATGCTTCCAACTCCTACTCTCAGGACTGCTTTCTCTCCCTGCATCTTCCTGATACAGCTTTTGCACCTTTTCCTTAGCACTTTAACAAGTCCTCCCATTGTTTTTCAGAGTCATATTTTCTGACATGAAAATTCAATATGCCTCGTCTGATGGAATCTGCGGCTCTTAGATCTGAACTGACACCATTGATCTCTCTTGTAATCCAAAGAATATGTCAATGCAAGATGGGTAGGAAACCCAGCCAAAAGCTCAAAATATTATGGTCAAATCAAACAAGCACCGTCACAAATGGCATTCCTCAGGGGTTGATATGGGGTCCAATACTATTCGGCATATTTTTCAATTATCTGGATAATGGGACTGAATGCTCACACCAAGTTTGTGGATGACACTAAACCAGGAAAAGAGGTACGCTGTAAGGAAGTGAGCCACCACACAGAGAGACCTCAACATGCTGGAAGAGGGAGCCAACAAGATTGCTGTTTAATCTGAGGCTAAAACAATAAATGTTTGAGGTTTAATGAAGACAAATGTATAGTCCTGCAGCTGTGATGGAATAATCCCAAGCAGCAGTACAGGCTAGGGACTGGTTGGCTGAGGAGCAGCTCTGCAGAAAACGCTCTGGGGGTCTGGGCAGACAACAAGTTGAGCATGGGCCAGCAGCCTGCCCTGTCAGCAAAGGCTGCAAAATGTGTCCTGGTCTGCATCAGCAAGAGTACAGCCAGCAAACCAAGAGATGTGATTATTCCTCTCTACTTGGCACTTTTCAGGCCACACCTGGACTATTTCACTCAGTTTTGCTTTCTCTGTGCTTGAAAGAGACAATGAAAAGTCGGAGACAGCCTGGTGGGTGATGATCACTGCTGATTAGCATGCAGGAGAAATGGATGCAGAAGGAAAAGTTGAAGAATGTGAGTTTTTTGTCCAAGAGAAAGGCCCATGGGGAATCTAATCACAGTCTTCTAACACCCAAAATGTAGTTTTAGAGAGGCAGACAGAGATACAGAGAAGTATTGTCTTCACAGAGATGCACTTCAACATGGCAAGAGGCAATGGGCACAGGAGAAATGCCATCTAGATTTAAGAAAAAAAAGATTTCGCTCTGAGAACAATTCATCACTAGAAATGGTTGCCCAGAGAAGTGGTGGAATCTCCTTCACTGGAAATACGCCAGATTTGTCTTGACAGGGCCCTGGATAACTGAACATAAGGCCCCGCTTTCAAGAGAGGGTCAGATGATGTCAAGTGGTCCCTTACAGTCTCAGTTTCTCTGTGATTCTAGGAAAGCACAGGGAAAGAGGCACATATCAAATTCGGATGTCTCATCTCAAAGAGGCTTGGAAGCATTAAGAACAAGGGCAGGTGATAAGATAGACATAGGACAGGTTCAGTAGATGAAAGGAGATGAGAAAGTACACGTGAAGGGCAATGATCTTTGCAGGCTCTCCTCCCTGCTGAAAGCAGAGCTGATCTATGAAAGGAATAGATGAAAAATGGGTAAGTTGTTTTTCACCTCAGCACAGTGGCCAGGAAATTCAGTCATGGAGCAAGACACTGCTGGGATAGATGTTTCAAAAGTGATGGTTCCTATCTGAAAGAATTTATCCATGTATAAGATAGTATAAGCCAGGAGGTAAATGACACTTACAGACTCTCTGGAGAGTGCCAGAGACTAATATAGTATTAGTCAACATGAGAACATTGCTTGGGAACCAGCTCTGGGAAACAGCAGCTGAATAGTTGAGGGCCAGTACGTGAAGCCTTCAGTCAGTAGCATGTACCACTGGATGCAAACTGAAGCCTTCACACTCTCTGGAAGCTGCTGAGCTAAGCTGACGACAGCCTTTCAGCTCTCACTGTGCTGCTGAAAACTTTCTGGAGCCCATGGTGATAAAGCCCTGAAGCTTCATCTCTGGTGGCCATGAGACATCCCTACCACCTTACAGCCAGCAGAAGCATTTTGTGAGTAATTCATGGCTGTGGGTTAGTGTGGGCCATTTGCTGGAATTTCTAGAGCAGCAAGGGGGATGTGTGTGTGTGAGGGCTATCTGAGATATATACACAGGTGATCAAGTTGTGTGAAATGCTATTCTTTAGGTGTTATTTGGTACTCTTTTACTGTCAGAGTTATGCCTGATTTGTGTTCTTTTCTTTTCTCTTCTCTCTCTCTTTTTTTGTTTTTTAAAATTATTCCTGAAAGGTCTGAGATCTGTCCCTGCATCACCAGAAGAGTCAGGCTGCAAGGCAGGGAAAGGGGAGATTGAACTGATATTGCATAGTGATACCTCACCACACAACACAGGCTCCACACTGCTCTTTGCTCCTCACCACAGTACTTCAAGGGACAACTTCAACAAGTAAATTAAGCATACCAACAAAAATGTTGGTTATATCAAGAGATTTTAGGACTCTGATTTTGTCACATTCATTGTGTTCAATTACAGGGATTGCAAAGCGTAGGGGACAGTTAGCAAGGTGTAGGTGCATCCCATACACCTTTTTCCTGACAGACTGCTCTGTTTGTGCCACTAAAGAGAACTTATGTCCCTCAAGGTGGAGTTCCAGGATGTGCCTTCACATGCACTAGAAAACCTCAGCAAATGCTGGCAAAAGGTTTAATGGCACCATTAGTGCAAGTCAGTGTTAAGACCAGGCAGACTGCTCTTCTTAACTTTCATAGAATCATAGAATGGTTCAGGATGGAAGAGACCTTAAAGATCATCTAATTCCAAACCCCCTGCCATGGGCAGAGACACCTCCCACTAGACAAGGTTGCTCAGAGCCCCATCCAGTCTCATCTTGAACACTTCCAGGGATGGGGCATCCACAACTTCTCTGGGCAACCTGTTCCAGTGTCTCACCATCCTCACACTGAAGAATTTCTTCCTGATATCTAACCTAAATCTCCCCTCTTTCAGTTTAAAACCATTACCCCTCATCCTATCACTACATTCCCTCATAAAGAGTCCCTCCCCATCTCTCCTCTAGGTCCCCTTTAGGTATTGGAAGGCCACTATAAGGTCTCCCCAGCACCTTCTCTTCTCCAGGCTGAACAACCCCAACTCTCTTAGCCTTTCCTCATAGGAGAAGTTCTCCGGCCCTCTGATCATCTTCATGGCTCTTCACTGGACTTACTCCAACATGTCCTTCCTGCGCTGAGGACTCCAAAACTAGACACAGTACTCCAGGTGGGGTCTCACCAGAGTGGAGTAGAGGGGCAGAATCACCTCCCTGGAAAATTTTCTGTCTTATTGCTGTGATATTGCTCATCTGAAATAATCATGCAACATCCACCAACACTGAAGAACACAAACTGATCACCCCAAGTTATTTCCAAAAGCCTGAGGTTTCAGGAAACACACCACTTAAGATACCATGCAATGTCCCTTGCTTTTAAATGAATGACCAGACGTAATTTACTGCCCACATGGCCCCAGAATAATCTGTGAGCTTTGAGAAGCAACACAGAATAACAGAATCATAAAATGGTTTTTGTTGTAAGAGACCTTTAAGGTCATCAACTTCTAATCATTAACCTAGCACTGCCAGGTTACTGCTATACCATGCTCTCAGTATTGCATCTACACATCTTTTAAATACCTCCAGGTGACTCAACTGCTTCCCTGGGAAGTTTGTTCCAATGCTTGACAACCTTTTCAGTGAAGAAATTTTTGATAACGATAAAACAACCCAATCACTTGTTGCCTGGAGAGAAGAGACTGACCTGCACCTTGCTACAACCTCCTTTTGAGTGGTTCAGGAGCACGATAAGGTCTCCCCTCAGCCTCCTTTTCTCCAGACTAAACAACCACAGTTCTCTCAGCCTCTCCTTATAAGGCTTGTGCTCTAGACCCTTCACCAGCTTTGTTGCCCTTCTCTGAACACAGTCCAGAGTCTCAATGTCTTTCTTGTAGTGAGGGGCACAAAACTCAACACGGACATCATGAAGCTTAAGAAAAACCACAATAACCATATAGACTAACTTGCTTGGCTGGAAGAAAACACTGTTTTAATGAATTTTGCAATCTATGCATGATCATCATCATGCTTTTAATAGGTCATTCTGGAAAACTCAACAGAATAAAGATTATTTAACATGATATAGGTGTATAACAAGATTAGCAAACCTAGTTATTGCAATCTATTTACGATGTTTACCCCAAATATTCCTTGTTTTCATTTCATAACTTTTCTGAGAAGCAGGAAAGTGAATCACAAAGAGTTTAAGTGACTTGCTTAAGTGTAATCACAGCAAAGGAAACACTTGAACCCTCTTGAGTCCTCTGCTACCCATTCTACAGACCTTCCTACCTTAGCCTCTAAATTACACATGATGTCAACTCTAGCACATAACAAGAGTCAGTTCCTGCTCTGGAAAACAGATCTGTAAAATTAATATATTTCTGCTGATATTAACAGTCATAATATGTTTTTTCTTCCTGAAATAGATATTCTCATTTCTATCCCTTTTAAGTACTGCAAAGCCATGCCCATTAACAATGAGTAAAACTCTGCTCTGCATCATGTATCAATATGTTTTACTTTCTGCATCATGTATCAATATGTTCCAAATCCAAGGCCATAATCCTGTCTCTCCAGACAGCCTCTGGAAGACAGAATGAAAATGATTAACTAGAAACAGAATCTGAAGAACGTGTGCTTGCATAAATACAACACAAAACACAGTTTGGCTGCTGAAAAGCTATGGTGACAATGAAGAAGTCAAGGAGAATGCAGCTTGAATTTCAAGAAGATCAGAAGCCTGCAGAGCTGGCAGATAGACAAATATGTCTTGCAAACTCAACAAAATTCCATAAAATCTGCTGTTACCTAGACATGAAACTATATCACGCTATATTTTCTGTCCTTTTGTTTAGAATATGACCTCAGTAGTGGAGAAGGCCTTTCAGAGTCTATTTTGTACCCTCTTTTTTTTCTCGTGAAGAAACAGAAAAAGCAGGAAGAAAAATTCTGATTGCACACATACATTTTTTATTTGTACTTTCAATGTTAGGGGATAAATTCAGACTTTCAGAGCTGCAGGTTTGGGGCTAGATATTTTTTTCTGCATGGCTGAGTTTTTACAACAGCAGCACATATGAAAATACAGTGCAAATGGAAAGCAACAGTAGGCAGAGATGGTGACGACTGCATTTGAATGGGTCATGTACAGTCTTCCTACTGACACAACAGTAGACCCATGAGAAAGTCAGAAAAAAACCCCAGAGCTTTAAAAAGGGTATAAACAATGCAGAAGAAAGCACAAGCATTATCCACAACTCTGTATTAACCCTGAGGCCAGATCCTCCATTAGGGGCACTTCGGTTTCACATCAGTGAGGTAAGGGGAGGGGTGGAAAAAATAAATACTTATTTTATTAACATACAAATAATCTTTATAATATTTATATCTTTTTTCCTTTATGCTAAATGGTAGAAAATGGTAGGAAACCAGAATACACATTCTTCAGCTTATAGCAACTGCAAGCAGAATATAAATTGCTGCCAACATTCAGTTAGGGGCTTAGTCACAGGATCTTATGGCAGATGATTACAGCAAGAGACATTTTGAATACTTTGCAAACAGTCTTGGAGACATAAGCTTCCCAGCTCCCACCATGAGAGTAAAGATTTGCTCTTTCTACAAGCTAATCAAATCACAGTATTTTTTTGTAAAGATAGCACAGTATTATGGTACATTATGTGGTGGTTTTCTCCTGTGAATAACCACAAATTGCTACATGCTGCAAGTAACCACAAATTTTAAGTACTGCTGCAAGTACTTACAGTACCAGTAGTTCCTTAGACTAAGGAATCCTGAAATACTGGGTCATACAGGCTCAAAAGCCATCTATCTTTTGAGAAGAAGGAAAAGTAATTGCATGCAGCCTATAGACACTTAATGTTTTATTGTACTTTAATCAAAGCCCATTTAGTCATAAGATAAATTTAAACAGACTTCAGCAATAAAATCTTTGTCTCAGGCTTGTCTTACGCAACTGAAGAGCAAAAGAATAAATTTTTTAAGTGGAAAACATTTTTATTTGAGTTAAAGAACATTTACAAAATTAACTGCCAAATTACACTCTTTGCAAAGGAAAAATATTTCAATTGGCTTTCAGATTTTTCCTGATGAGGCAAATTTGTTATCTTTTCCATCCATGCACCTAAAACTGTCCCCTGACTGAGACGAGTTTGTTCAGGTACTATGCTAGCACTGTCATTATTATTCTTAGTATAATATATGGACTATTGTGGTAGCTCTATAAAATGTTTTCCTGATGGCACACAAATCTTGTCAGCAAATGTACTTTAGTCTGCTCTTAGCTGGTGTGCACTAAAGATAAACAACTAGTGAATTATACATGTGACTTCATTTAATATTCTTGGTAAACTGTTTATTATGTCTGTGGCTATACGCTGCTCTCACTCTGTCTCCCACTCTTTACTTTGCACAATTTAGTGATTAATGGTTAAAAAAGACAAAACTTTCGCCAGTTTGAACAAATAGTTCTGGGGACTTGATACACCTGGGCACGATTCCAAATTTGAGGAGGCGCCAGTAAACTAATAAAGAATGTTACTGATCTGCTCTAGCCATGCGAAATCAGGATTTCATCTTGTACAAACCATGCAGGGTCAAAAGCAGTCAACATTTCGTTTAGGAGTCCTCGGGATGTTCCCAGACATTGGTGATTCACCAGGTCTGATCCAGTGTCTCAGCTTCCTCCTAGGAAGCACTTTGTTGGTAGGTGGGACACCGAAGTTGCAGGTTTTTGAGTCCCCAAGACCAGTAAAAGATGCCTTGGTACATTTTTTTGTGAGACAAGCTCTGTTAAAGTCTGCTGTGCTGGGCAAATTCCAGCTCTGAATAATTTATGCCTGCTTAAGCAAGCTATAAAAAAATAAGCATATATGGTTTTATTCTTTGATTCCAGGGCTGGAGCTGGATCCAGAAACTTTGGTAAAGGTGACTGAGAGGCACAGAGACCTACCAACACAGCTGCTAAATACAGTGTTTTGTGAATGAAAGTGAAAGATCTCTCTTGCAGCCAAGGGACAAGGGACAGGTCTTAGTGGATTTGCAAAAGTTAGGGATGCAAATTTTTGCAGCCAGCAGTACATCCACAAATGACAGTCAACTGGGACTTTTCAGTCTGGAAAAGAGACATCCGAGAATGAATATGATAGAGGTCTATGAAATCATTGTATGACATGGAGTCATACAATGACTTTCTCTTCCAGTGTTCTCTTCCAGAACTACAAGGCATTATTGAACCTCATAGGATCCAAGTTCTGAGCAAACTAATGGATGTTTTGTTCATGCTTTAGATCTGCCTCCTGCAGGCTGCAGATGCTGTGAATGTTAAAGTTTTACAGGAACCAATGGGCAGCTACATCAAATGCACAGGTTAAAGATTTTCTTAAATATACAGAAACCTCATATGATTCAGAAAGCTGAGGGCTGGGAAAATGTTAGGTAGATGTATTACATGTGTGAGCTCCATTACCACAGTCTCTTCTCCAGCCTCTTTAGGCTCTGTCAGAGGCAGAAAAACTGAGAAAGCTTCATCTTTGGCTTTACACTATTGCTACTGCCATGACTACCGCTTCTGTTCTGGGAAAATAAAACACCCTCCAGCTGCTAGTGGTGCAAACCAGGTCTGTCTGGTCGCAGCATCTGAGCACAAGGTTCAAATTCCTCTCTGCTACCCTACCTTGCTGGTCTGAATTTAATAAAACCCCAGAAAATCAGCAGCAGAGGGTGAGGAATGATACCAAAATCTTTATTTCCTTATTCATGATGAAACATCAAACAGACAGTTTCATGGGAACAATGTGATACGCTTCAAACCACCTGCTCATTCTGGCATGTAGTCTATTTTGCTTTCTATTAGATCAGACATTCTGGTAAGACTCTTCACCCATTTGGCAGCAAACAAAATTGGATATCTAAACAGTCATTGGAACATAGACCCGATGCCATTGATTGACTTCAGTGAGATCTGCCACATTGCTTTTTTACACATCATCAGTAGGTCTCTAAAAGCATGTTTCCCAAGTGCAGTTCTGGGTACCTCTGATCTCTGAGAGCCGCTAGCTGCAGCTGCCAAGGGAGTATTTGGGGTGGTAGGCATTCCCTTGAAAACATGCAGCTTAAATATAATGGAAAAGGGGCTCAGAAAAGATAGTAAAAATTAACATTGGAAATGGTGCATGGAAAGAATAATCAAAGTTTATAGATGTTTCTTATTTAATGTGAAACTGAACCCTCTCAAAATCAAAATCATCATCAGAAGCTATTTTTTAAAGGAAAGATACTGTGGTAGGCGTCATTTGCTAGGGCCCCAATCCAGCCAAAAGGCTTTTGCATGTGGTTAGTATGTGTTTGCTGAACTGGATCCCCTGTGCAATACAAAGAGAATCTACTAGGTTGGGATGGATAGTAAACCCTCTTTTCTGCAGGAGACATTGTAATAAACTGCAAGCAAAGTCTAGGCCACTGTTACTTCCACAGGACACCATTGCATGGTTTTATTCCAATCTATGTCAGATGAACACCTAATTTGCAAAGAAAAATCCTCTTCTTTTGAACATATAAGTCAAAAACAGAACTGCTGTGCAGTCTTTCATGCACTGTAAATGAGATCTGGGCCAGAATACTTGCAGAACTGAATCATAATTCAGAGGCATTGAAGTTGGCCAGAAAATGTTGGGACTGGCACTTCCTAAATCAGGTGCTTAATTTTGCAACTTGATGCCTTAGGACTTTTATAAATAACAGGAAATGCTTTGGGGAGCTTATTTAGTTGATCTGGACTTTTTGCCTTTTTCATAAGAAATATGAAATATAAGCTGCCTTCTTAAATCCCTGCACAAATTTCTGCCTGTGCAGCTACTGCTAAATTCTAGACGCACATAGATATATCTTGCTTTCAAATTTGTTTCACTTACAAATCCCGAAACCACCCATACGTCATTGCACTCAACCTTACACCTCATGGCACTGGGCCTGAGATGCTGTAGCACCCTCACAGGGCAGCTACAAGAGCAAAACACTGTTTCTGGCTTCCCTGGTGCATTTTCAGTATGTCTTAAGAGGTCTGTACTCCCACCACCTCCTTGTGCTTTGTCTTTTGTTATGAAGTGACCCACTCCACCCAACCATAGCAAGCAGGCAGCTCTGCTATCAATCACAGCGTTGGAATGAATGCAGTGCAATGTGCAGGTAGAAGCAGAGAGAAGACCAGTATCCAAACAATGAGAAAAGCAACAAGGTCTCCATAGACAGGTCAAGGAATAATTGAAAAACACAAATGCAAATATAGTCTTTCCCAGAAGACATAGCTGAATAAAGAACAAGCAAAGACCTTTAAGATGAGTTTGAATACACAGGGGTGCAACATTTTACCTTGGAAAATCCCAGTCTGTGTCATTTCTGCTGTGACTTTATGATCTGCTGTTCACAGATTGTCATTTCTTTGGTTTGGTGGGGTGACAAAACAAAGGAGGACAAGGATTAAACCAAGTAGAAGGGGAGCAAAAGCACTCTGAAGGAAAACATCCAGAAGGATATGTATGTGGGTTATATATGCAAACATCAGCAAGCAAAGCAGCACAGGTGGAGTAAATAAGCACTTCAGAGCAGTTGATGCTAAGACCCTCATTAGTGAGGTGTTATTGACTGACAAGGACTGTGAGAGCAGAGGGAGTAAGTTCAAACCTCATGAGGCAGAGGGGGATCAAACCTGCCTGTGCCCTGGTTGGCAAATGCCTGGATGAAAGAGAGGTGGCAGTAATACTGCCATTAAACTCATCTCCACAAGTCTGCAAGACAGTTCTTTTGTTTGCTTGGTTCCTGTTAGAGGTGGTCCAGGTAGGAACATGTTCCAATTCTGTTGCGTTTTCCCCAAAACTCATTCGGAGGCTTTTCGAGTTGGAAAACAAATCAAAGAACTTTGTATTCAGTGCAACCCAAATGACATTTGCTACTGACTTTTCAGTTTGTCTGGTTGAACTGCACACTAAGGTATAATCCCTCTAGTATGCTATGAAACTCTTAGAACAAGGACAGCTTTCTCTAGTGGTATCTAGCTGTTGAGGCAATGTCACACTTCCATCTGAAATGGCCAGCACCAGTGCTGTGTTCTTCCCTACTTGTTTCAAGAGAATGCAATTTGCTTCCTGTGCATCTGCATGGAGGTGGATATGGTTTAGCCTTTATCAAGGTCTGAAGAGAAACTTTTCCTGTAGCAAAAACCTAGGTCAACTTTATTTAGAAATATGTGGGTGAATCACCCTAAAGGCTGTATAAACAAAAGCATTCTTCCCGCAGATTTGAGACAGGACAACTTGGTAACATGTTTTTGTAGGAATTTAAATCTTTAGTTATTTCTGGAATTCTTAAAACACTGCCAATTAAATTCACAATTCAATAAGTAGTGAATTGTGTCTATTAATTACAGGCTACACGTCACCCACTCTGTATCCACAGTCTAAAGAATTGCACAAAAACATTTGCCTTAGATTTCTTTTTGAACCTTGTTTTCCAAGATAAGCAATCACCTATTAACAAATCTGAATGGCACTTTGAAACAAAATTTAAGATGAGAAAATAAACTCTTTGTTTAAAAAATAATAGAAGGCGTAATCATAGAGAGCAAAGTCCCTACTTTAAACTAAATACAGTAATTAAAATAACAAGCACAAATCCTAGCAACAGAGCAAAGAGGAAAAACATTATTTCACCATCCCCTTTGGAGCAGGCAAGGCAAGACACTGCTACCTCCTTTTTGCAGATGAGAACTCTAACGCACAAGGCAGCTGTATGCATTTTCAAAATTCAAATGGAGTCACCAGAGCCAAGGTGAACACAGAGAATTGCCTGGACCCTCATTGTGGGCTGAGCTTGCCTGACTGTGCTATTTAAGATCCACGGTACTGGCAGAGACCCCTGGGAATGAGGCCCTCACTGTAATCAGAGGTAGGGGCTCGTGCCTACAGGGCTGCCCACCCGTAGCCAAATGCTGAGCACCTCCTGGGGCAGCTCTCCCTGCTTATTCAGGCAACGTGGCATTTGCAAAACCACTGCGTAGGATCAAAGGAACAAGGGGAAGGTGCAGATGTAAGCACATGTCCCCCCAAGAATTAGAGTAACACCATCAAAGTCTTTCCCATAAACTCACAGGTAACCAGAAGTCATAGCTAATATTAAATATGCACTGATATGGGGACAAGAAATATTTATCAAACCTAACCAAATTTCAAACTTAAGTATTTGTGTAGTAATCATGCATTTCATGTGATTTCAAAGACTATGGGGGATGCCACTTTTGTCTCTAACACAAAACCTACTGCTAATTTATTACAGATTACTTGTTGATGTTTACCTGGCCATGCCATCTCTGCTAACTTTTTTTCAAAGGAACACCAAATATATCCAGTTTATCATCATGCCTATGACCATGTAGTGGGCACCTGAAGCCTGCAAATTATTTTTTCCCAAATGGCCTTTAAAAAGCAGGTACACTTTTGAGTTCTGGCATATATAAAGACATAGTGTGGCAGCACCAGGCTCCTCTGCCTGCTGTGCTGTCTCCCACTGTAGTCAAAACCACGGTCTCACACAGAGGACAAGAACACAGGACTTCAGTTCAGAGAAGGCAGAGGGCAAGCCTGGAACAACAGGAGCCAGTGGGGACGATCCCAGTTGGCTTTCTCCTAGAAGGCTGCAGCCAGAGAGCCTGCTGCCCATGGCAGGTGTTTCCAGCCTGTATCAAGTCCCACGGTGCCACAGCTGGGCTCTTCAACGTGAGTTAGAGTTCACTGCGACTCAGAAGTACCCTTAAGACAGACATAAGAAGAAGGGGGTGGTCCTCAGGTCTCCCTTTTCAAGCACAGACTGTAACAGGGAAGCAACTCCCTACCAGAGCAATGCCTTAATTCCCTTCTGACTCCTCTGGCATCTCTGCACATCTGCCACAGTGTGATCTCACAGGCTTTATCCTATTTAGTTAAATGCATTAGAGATTTTCCTTTATGATAACTACAACTCTGGTTTTAAAATCCATACCATAATCCACCCAAAAGTAGATGTTTTTAAGTTATCCATTCTGTTTTAACACCACATTTTTAAGACAAAGAAAACCACTCAAATTATTTTAAACTTAGATTATTACTTTGGCTTCTTTTAAATTCTTAGGGTTTTCTTCTGAATTTAATGAGCTTAGCAGTGTTTTTACAGAGCAAGTGTTTAACATGTGTTGACCATACAACCAGCAGGATAAATTCCACTGAAGAAAATTATTGAAGGTTCCATAAATCAGAAGAGAATTTACAATATTCTCCTCTAATTTCTGGGAATAGTTTGATTGCAGAGGAGAACAAAAATATATTAAAATAAAAAGTCATATTTTAATATATTGCAAAGATCTACTGTATTATTGTAGCGAGATCAATTCAGTAATTCGCTCTCTATCCAGTATCATGGCAGTCCTAAATTCAGATGTAAAATATGATACTTACATGATGCTTTCTGCAAGTTGAAGGAGCCAACTGTGTAACAAGGAGTAGGAAAATAAGGAAGAGCCTCTCACAGCACATTTGTACAACCTTTAATGTCTGGGTCAGAAACAAAATTGCCAGACTTCTTACAGCCTGTCAGAAACTCTTTCCTCTAAGAATGTATGTAAAATATGTATATAGGAGAAGACTGCTGGGATTTCAAGAGATTCATGAAGAATGTTTCTCATAATGCCAAGATAAACTACAAAATAAATACATACATGAGAGTTAAAAATCTGCTGAAGCAGAACAGCATAACTGGAATGGGTACAACCACCCATCTTACAATAATTATTGTTGTTGCATTAGCACCTGAAAGCTTAATCAGAAGTTAAGCCCTAAACTCCAGATAAGTCTGTTTGCAATAAGAGCAAAATACATCTGCGGCTTCAGGCTAAGAGTGTGGTAGAGAAATAAATATCCATGTGCTTCCAGGTGTTAAAAATCAAAATAACATCCAACGTCCAATACTTTTGTTTGGAAATCTGTCATGAGCCAAGGGTTTGCATTTTTTACAGGTTAATTTATTACTCATTTTGCAATCACTTGCTGCATGCCACATGCAGAATTCTGTGAAATAAGCTAATTACAAAGTCCTGAACTAGACTCAAAGCCAATGTTCAGCACAAAATAAACTTCCTCCTGTTCTTTTCACTTTACAGGAAGATTTGGAAAATAGAGATGGGAGGCAATGAATTTGGATTGCTGCGAGACATCAGACATTTCAAACATGCATCTAGCACTTCCAGATGTGAAGGTTTATAGCTTGCCCAGTTTTTGAGATATCTTAATGATGTCATCAATGGCCTCAGAGGTCACCCTGCACATTGCAAAAGCACTACCCAATGGAACATGGCCAGCAGGTTGTTTTCAAAAGACAGTTGAATATGAGGTCAAAGGGGGTGTTGGAGATCGGGATCCGACTGTGACATAGATGTGCGTGGATCTTACACAATGCTTGCGTTCTCCTGACTCTTGTCTGCCTCTGACCGGTGCTACTAGTTACGTTGGTTCACACAAAACATTGTGCTTGGTTTGCAAAGACTAATGAATCTTCCTTAAACGCCGGTGCTCCCTCCTTTCCCTTGTGCTGGTGCTAGAAGAGGCTGCAGACCCAAAGCGCCAGAACAACACTGGTCACCCGGATACCAGGGTGATGAAAAATAATTTCCAAAATAGGAGGAGGATGCTGGAAGAACAAGCAAAACCTATCAGCAGCAACATGGCAAAGATGACGAAGTGACATGGCTCTCAAGGACCCAGACATCATGAGGTAGCTGCATCAAAATCTCTGTATCAGACAGGGTTGAGAGGAGCAAGCTGATCAGGAAAAGGAAAATGCCTTGTGACTTGGCAACTGTATTTATAACGCTTATGCTCTAAACTGTCTGCCTGTTTGCCAAAAATCCATCTAAGAAAAAAACCACACTGGCTATTTTCCCTTTGTGATGATCTGTCTTCTGACAGATATCTGTTGTGGAGAGAGAGATGGCTGGTGGAATGTGAGATCCATTTAAGGAGTGAATTGTGCAAAGAATGTGCGTAAGGAAAAGCAATGGAAACTCTGCTGTGAGCATGGGGACACACTGGTCCCCACTGGTCCTGTCTCCAAAACAGCAGAGGATAATGTCCTGTTCATATTGCGGTGCATCGTTTGCTTAAACTCAAGCTACTTTAAGCATGAACATCACTTCAACCATGACAAAATGTCAGTGAAGTGACTTTATCTCTAAGTTGCGGGGTTGTCTTTTAGGACACAGGAATGATTCTCCAGGTGAATTTATCATTTTACCTGTCATATTTACTCTGTTCTAATGTTCTGCCAAACAAAACACCTGAGGATGTCTGGTGGTACTGTTTAAGGATGTGTGGTTACCATTCCATCTTAAAGGACAAAGCTATTAAAGGGATAACATCTGTGTATTGTGCAGAGAGAGGATGGTTCATTTAGGGAAATACCTGTTGAATCTGGAATTCTATGCCTTCCAATGCAGCAACCTTTGCTTCAATTAAGAAACAACTGAGTAGACATAAAATTATAAATTTCTTTTTCTCTTCTTTTTATTTAAAAATTTATATGGAAACTTGTTGGCACAGCTTTTCAGTCTGTAATGCATACCATTGCTAATGAGCACAACTGCAGTGGGCTGTAAATAAAGACTCACATTTAGAACATAAATGCAAACAGACTCAAGTCTTCCTTCCTCCCTCAAAACCACAAAGTACGACTGGACCCCAAAGTCATTGCCATTTCCATTGATTCATCTGCAAGTGGCTTTCTGTGGATGGTAATAAACAGAACAGCACTGGACGAGGATGAAAGCGTGCATATTAAAAGAAGTGGATGCTCTCAGCTCCTCGCAAAGTGGAGGGGGGATGCTGTTTTGCCAGTAATTTTTTCTCCAAAAGCAAATTAAACACTCAAGTTTTTTGAAAACCTCTTCCTCAAGTTTAACTGCCATGTTGGTGGCCTCCTCCTTAGCTGTGGCGATGGAACCGTACCTTTTGCAACACTACAGGGTTCTTCTGTGATCCCAGAAAGATTTGTTGCCACACCAAATTGACAATGGAGCTGGTGTTTTGTTCAACTTCCTTACAGCTTATGGGAGACAGCATTGGGTTTCTGCAAAAAGTATCTCCACAGTATTATTATGCATTTTAACGTGTTTGCTTCTTACCGCTCGCAAGCAGTGTTCCAACTGAATATCATATGGAGAACTGTCACTGTAATACACCACTATCAACAAAGGGAATAGGCTACCTGTACCCCTGTGTAAACTAGTTACAGAAGACAAAAACTACACATAAAAGAGCAGAGGACAGGCTTTAGACTGAAGACCTTTGGACTAAAAATTGGGTGGAACAGTCCCGATAGCTAAAATGTTGAATGCTGCTCTAATAGATTGTTTTGAATACCCAAATAGAGAATCTCATTTAATTTAGATGAGCTGAATTTTCAGTGTTTAAAATACTGAACTGTTGCAAACGTAGGACTTAAGGCAGTGCCTGAAACCAGGCTGTCCTCTTCTTCCTGTTAATTTAAACAACAATAGTCTCAGGTGTGAAGAAATAATGACTTTAACGAGCTATAATCTGATCTTTTGTGTACTTAATTAATTACATGGCTTTTAGCATGGCACTATTCAGTGCTTTGACAACACAGCTGGCAGTATTTCCTAAAACTATATAATTATGGAAAAATCTAATTGCTGTTTTGTAGCAACGGATGGTTTAGCTCGAAGTTGTTTAGCAAGCTGTTTAATCTTGTAGCTATAAAGTAAAATCAGTATAGTTTACTTTTTAAATATAGCTGATACTATATTTGCCACTGGTGATCATTTGCATGTTCTGCATCAGAACATTTTGTAGTAATCAATTTATGGCCTAAGCTTTTTGGTAAATATTCTTACAGATTTGATGTGGGTGGTCTTTTTACCTTACTCCTAAATAAGATGAAAATGCAATTATTTTTCAACTGTAAGAAGGTAGGTAAAATTTTCCCCATTGTTAAAAAGTTCTTTCATATAAATGTATGGGTTTGATATTTTCTTTGATGTTTGCTTTTGTTATGTGAGAGGTATGCAGTAGGAGTACATAGGCAGTCAAAAAGAGGAGACAAACTTAGTGAATTTAGAGAGTAAGCACATAGAATCATAGAATAGAATCATCTGGGCAGGAAGGGACCTTCAAAGGTCATCAAGTCCAACCTCCCTGCAGTCACAGGGGCACCCCCAACTAGACCAGGTTGCCCAGGTTCTCATTGAGCCTCACCTTGAATGTCTCCAGGGAAGGGGTCTCAACCACCTCCCTGGGTAACCTGTTCCAGTGCTCCACCACCCTCATAGTAAAGAACCTGTTCCTAATGTCTAATCTAAATCTGCTCTTCTCCAGTTTATACCCGTTAGCCCATGTTCTGTCATTGCTGGCCTTTGTGAACAGGTTCTCCCCAGCCTTCCTGTAGGCCCCCCTCAGGTATTGGAAGGCTGCTATTAGATCTCCCCGGAGCCTCCTCTTCTCCAGGCTGAACAACCCCAGCTCCCTCAGCCTGTCCTCGTAGCAGAGGTGCTTCAACCCCCTAATCATTTTTGTGGCCCTAAAATGGCCCTTGGATGGCTAGTTAAGGG